>JAJEKB010019257.1:12808-26261 GCA_022393335.1 Macrotrachela quadricornifera
TTATGCAGTTTTTGTAGAGCTTTTCATGGCGCATCTTTTGGCGAAAAGATCAACAATTTATCATTTTCCGAGGCCGAGATATATACGAAATAAAAATGTTGTAAACATTTTGGTTGATTTTTTGACATTTCGGAAAATGGTAAGTTTTTTTATTGCCACCAGAAGCGATAGCCTTCCAAGAGTGTTTATTAACTTTGTATCAGGCAAAAAAAACTTTATACTTTCCTCTTCCACATAAAAAAAAAGATTCGATTAAGCTTGTTCAGTTATGGAATTATACGCATTTTTTAAATGGAAGGGACTTTTGGGACATCCTGTATGATAAAAAACGTTTATAAATCCTGAAACATCTACGTTTATTTAGATCATTAAAACATGTAATGGCAATCCGGTTAATTTGCGGAGCCACTTAGGTCGAATGCATGCTATGCCAGAGTTAATGTTTCCTTCTCAACAACAACAAGAACAAATGCCAAAACAAAATGAAATCAAGCCTGAAAAAAAAATCTTATACGATGAAGCAGCACTTGATTGTATTGTGAGTGATGGACGTGCCTTTGGCGACCTTCGTCGTCGAGGAATGACAAAGTTTTTAAATGTTATATATCCTGGATAGTAAGTTAATAAACATAGTTGAATTGCTTATTGTTACTAGCTCTTTCTTTTAATATTATCTCTCATTGTAAATAATTTAAAGCAGAAAATATTTTGAGAGGGTTTT
This sequence comes from Macrotrachela quadricornifera, assembly GCA_022393335.1. Taxonomy (NCBI): domain Eukaryota; kingdom Metazoa; phylum Rotifera; class Eurotatoria; order Philodinida; family Philodinidae; genus Macrotrachela; species Macrotrachela quadricornifera. The sequence continues at coordinate 13,530 of JAJEKB010019257.1, forward strand.
TTTATATCGAAAAATATTTACCGCTTTTAAAAGTGCAAATGTTTTAAGTCTTCAAATTAATACATTTTCAGTTGATTGCTATACCGACCTTATCTCGAAAATAATTTAATTCTTATACTGATTAATTATAAAATTTTATTTCTATTATTTTGATATAAATATATCATACTTGATATAATATTATACTCTCATTCTCTTTTAGTAAACCACCAACACGAAAAACCATTCGACAAAAACTTACCATTATGTATCATCAATATCGTGAAGAGCTTCGTTTAACTCTTGCTAAAGTCAAATTTATAGCTTTGACTGTTGATATTTGGACTAAGAACAAAACATCATTTTTATGTTTAACTGGTCATGTATTTAACAAAACATTCGAAACAGTGCCTTTGGTATTAGGATTTCGACATTTTTCTGGTCCACATAAAGCTGAAAATATTAAACGATATATTATTTATGAATTAACACAATTACAAATTACAAATAAAATAACAGGAATTGTGTCTGATAATGGCAGTGATGTTAAAAAAGCTATCAATGATATTCAACCTGGTTTACGTTTATCATGTCTTGGACATGATCTTAATCTCGTGGTAAAAAACGGTTTAAATTTGTATGAAAAATCAAAGAAAAAGAAGTACGTAGTTTTTTCAAAAAAATTGAAAAATAAGATCTTTTTTTGCAATATATTTCTGATATAACAGAAAGATTAGCAAAGTTCTTCTGATTGTCTAAATTAAAATCGAAATGAATTTCTTAATTCACAATAGATAACGCTGAAATACTTTCGTATAGTTCTTAGGAACCAATTCGAATGACATATAAAAATATATTAATTACTAATAATCAAAACATGGATTTTACTTGATTTAGAATAAAATAATTAATGAAGGCAGAGGTTTTATATATAATGCTTTTTGTATCAATGTAGTAGTCCATACTATACGTAAACTAAAAAGATCACCAACGGCCCATTAATTTGATAATATAAATTGTGCATTTGTTAGTTGTTTTGCATAACCAATAATTTATTTTATCTGCAGATTATTAATTTTAACTTCAAGAAATTTTTTTCTTTTTATATTTTAGAAATTTATCATCACGAAAAACAACAACAGAAGAACTTCAAAATAGTTCAGATACTGAAGATGATACAAGATCTGAAGTAGATTGTTCGAACATACCTGAAGAACTTGAATCTGATGAAGATGTATCAGAAGATGAAGGTGAAGCAAATGGAAGTAATAATGTTAACATTTTGGTGAATGAACCAAAATTTAATGGGCAATCTGATGGTGACAATAGTGAAAGTGGTGAAGATGAAGCATCAGATGATGAAGACATGAACCAATTAAACGATCATCGAGTCTTTGTCCTGCAATTATTAAAACGTGTACGAGCTTGTATCACTAATATTCGTAGTATTCGAGCTGTAACTGATTATATCAAAGAAAAAGCAAAAGCAAATGATCCACTCATTAAATCTACTTTAATTAGTGATATGGAAATTAGATGGAACACCACATTCATTATGGTTCATCGGTTTATCAATTATCGTTATATTATTGATAATGTTAACAGTCAACCTTTCAAAATTCCATATCTTAATACAACACAACAACTAAAAATTGGTTCAAAAAAATTTGAATTTACAAATAATGATTGGTCACAATTAAAAGATTTACATGATGCTTTAGAACCTTTTTTTATAACAACAAGTGTTATGTCTGGAAAAAATTATTCGAGTTTAGCAGTTGGTTTTTCAGGTGAGTTGCTTATTTTAACATTGATAAGTGGTTATTGTCGACTATGAACATATTTGTTCAACGACGTGTATCATTTCTCTAATACATGTCTTGTATTTTAGCATTATTTGCTTTACGTCATTTCTTATCAGCTTTTTCTGATAATGATTCAATGTGGCTTAAACGATTTAAAGTTTGTCTTCGTGAAAAATTTAAATACTATTTTGATGAAAAAATGAAACAGTATCAGAAACATATTGGTTTGGTGAGTTATTATCTTATTTATGACGTAGACTTTTGTTTTAGAAAAATACGCGCCTAATACAATTTTTTTTACATAAGATTAGTAAAGTTTATGATGTCGGTGGATATAATTTTTGGTCATTCCATAGAGAAAGATAATGATTTTGATGAAACAATTCAAATCTTTAAAAAGTGCTTTGCTGTGTGTTCTTCGGAAGATAGGGATAAGTCAAAAGCTTTCTTAATCAAGACAAAATAGTATCAAATAATTAAATGTGTAAACGTATTTAGTTTGATGTTTTTATTTACATAAAAGATGAAAAATTCTCCTTTCTAATAAACTTAAAATAACAAAATTATATATAGGAGATGATCAGTCTGGCCGGATACGCCAACTTCTTGTTTAAGTTATCGACACTATAGTACATCAGAACGATATGATTTTTTTCTACCATTTATAGTACTCATGTAGGGCTAACGTTCTATCATGATTTTGACTATATATCCTACATGTAATGACTATAACGAACGAATATAGGCTGAATAAGTTTGATAAAAGTTTATTTTAGTGGAAGAGTTCAGAAACACTTTTAATTATAGTCATTTCATGTAGGATATATAGTCAAAATCATGATAGAACGTTAGCCCTACATGAGTACTACAAATGGTAAAAAAAATCATATCGTTCTGATGTACTATAGTGTCGATAACTTAAACAAGAAGTTGGCGTATCCAGCCAGACTGATTATCCCCATATATACGCACGTGAAATACTACATAATTGGCGTTAATATACAATATATATTGGTGATACTTGAAAGTTTATTACCATTTAATGAATGTTGAAAGACTACAAGAGTTTTTCTTTTTTTATTCATCACTGTATTTAATTAGACTATACTCCGAAACATACTGCCGAATGTATTTTTTACAGAATACTATTTCTTTTAGAAGCATTATATATAATGTTGCAAATAGTCTTTATTTTTCTAAAAGAATACATTTATTAGTTCAAGGAAAGATCCAAAGTATAGTAATATATTACAATATTACAATAGCTAACTGACATAGATCTAGTTCAAATTTTGACATAGTATTATGTTGTACATCAATGTCGATGATATATTAATACGTATACTCAAAGAAAACTATCTCAGGTAATTAACTATTTTAAAGTAGATCTATACCTCTGATCGTCGTCAGTGCAACTTGGAATATTCAATCTTCGAATTTGATTCAATCACAATTCTTAATATTATAGGTTCGAACAGAATATTCGACTTGTCTCTCTAATTTTTCCCAAATTTTCAATTAGAAAAACTTCATTTTGAATCCAAGAATAAAGTCACTGACAGATTCAACCAGATATTTTTGATCTCGAGACATCAGAAACCAGACTTGTATATTGTTGAGATACATCATCATGTTTATTAATATTTTACCATTATATTTTGTATAATTCATCTTTGCATACAATGCATTCATTCATGCGATTGAATAACTGCTCTTTGTCTACTGTGAATTTTTCGTCCATTTACGAATAGAAACCTAACTGTAGCCTTTATTATCGTTGTTTCACACTTACATAGTTGAACAATGCTTAATTTAAAATATTTTCTTCAGCTTCTACTAATTCAACAAATTTATTGAAATGTTTTGCAACAATTTACAAGTAACGTTCGTCAAAAATCGATTCGCTTGGCTCTAGACTAAAAAGAAAATCTTGATGCGGATATGCTTGTTTTTTCTTTGCGTGAAAATTTCGTTAGACTTTATATAAAACTGTATATCATGTTTTAACTTCGAGCAAAAATGTTTCTCACAAGCCTGCAATCAGTTTCAAGCATATCAGTATGTTGATTAAAACGGATAATCAAATAGCTTTTCGAAAAAGTTACTGATTTAATAAAATTTTACTCATAATTTTTATCCTCTGAGATTGCATTACATACTTAAGATCATGTCCAGTTGTTGTACTCGCTCCTCTAAATTATCAAAGAAGAAACTATGTTTATGCGACGATTTGTTTGCATCCATATCTTTATTCATTTTTCAAACGATAAATATTAGCATATATTTATATTTTTACGATTTTGCGTTATGTATTACCGCTTTTTGAACAAAAAAAAACACAGAATTTGATTTCGTTTATTTATATATCACCTTATTTATAAAACAACTAGTAATGAATCCCAATATTTCAATTAAAAACTCATCTACCACGCTACTTCCATGATTTAATATGTTGATATTTATTTTGCTAATTGAATAAACCATAAAATGTTAATTGTATATTAAGTCATGATTTTTGCCTTCCAAATGAATATCACTACTTAAACAAATCAATCACAAATTAAAGACTCATATAGTTGCAATAACATCTATTTTTATACACATATAATGTCATTTTCCTCGAAAAATAGTTTTATTATATTATTTCGTTTGACAGAATCTTATCTGAACTATACGTTATATTTTACTTCTATAACTTGCAAATGGTGAAATAAAAGCACTTTTTAATATGTGACAAAAGTAATGAATTAATTTAGAGCAACATGAAGCTCACATAATTTACAAATTTGCATATTATAACTATACTAGAACAGTGATTTATTCTGAAAAATACTTGTCTATCAATAGTTTACTCTAACAAATGCATTTCCAATCACTTCCAAAATATGCATAACGTGGAGCTATTTAATTTTTTTGTTTTCTGATATATTCTTTCATGAAAATTTTGTTAAAAACTATATCAAATTTCATATCACGTTTAAACTTGAAACCAAATCTTCACAAAGCTTCAACCAATTTCAAGTATATCAGTATGTTGATTAAGAAGGATAATCAAATATCTTTCGAAACAATTACTGATTTATTAAAATGTTATGATTTTATCCTCTAAGATTACTTTACATACTTAAGAGCATATTCAGTTGTTTGAATCGTTCCTCTCGGATGGTAAAGAAGAAACTATGTTTATACAGCGGTTTGTTTGTATCCATATTGTTATTATTTTCTTAAATAATAAGTATTAATATATGTATTTTTTTACGATTTTTAGCTATGCATTGGCGCTTTTTCAATAAAAAACAGAATTTTATTTCGTTGATTTATTCATCACATTATATATATACAAAATGTATCACATGATTCTTTATACCATAATTGTCAAAAGCACTTATTGATTAGGGTTTTACTGCCGTCGCTATTACCACGATCACCATGGCTATTTTGACCATACTTGTTGTTTGGTCATTTGTACCTACAATTATCATAGATATCTTGACTATACTTATTATTTGGTCATCTGTACTAGGGTTACTATGAGCATTTTAACGAAATGGTCATTTTCACCATAGCTATTATTTGGTTATTTGTACCATTCTTACTATAAGCATTGGCATCACAGTTACTGTGAGTACTTTAGCCATAACTGTTATTTAATCATTTATACGACAATTGCTGTGGGCATTTCAACCATAGTTGTTAAATGGTCATTTGTACCATACCGCATTACCGACAGACAGACAGACAGACACAGGTGGATTTACGTTTTGCAGACTCTAGCCTTTCAGTCTAGGGAACATTACTCTCTAAATGCTGATGTTTAAAGTCTCTTCACTTTCTATTTATAAAAAAACTGGATTAATAAATCATTTACCTGATAATTTTATTTCAACTATCATAATTTTCCTAATTTTTTAAGCAAATATTCATACATATTGAAACATCATTTTGGTAGTTCTATGTTAAAATATATGTCTGCAGAATTATGTAAATTGAGAACAATGGCACCACTCCAACAGATTCCAAAAAGCTATTCAGATCGAATTTAGAAGAGTTCCAAACGTTATGCAGGCTATCCACAGAAATGGCCCATAAACTTATAGTGATCAATTCAATACAATTTCCCAACACGGTCACAATAGTTACGAGTAATTGGCAGATGCTGATCAATGGGTTTCCACAATTATTCTATCCTAAATATAACAACAAGCGTATTGACTTCAAGAATCACGCTTAGCTCACTTCTAGAGCTACCAGAAGATGGTATATAGCACTGAGTATTAAATCATACAGTACATTGTTACATAGAAGTGAAATAAAATTAAAAAGCTTATCGTGAGACAATAATAACAAAATACTTCAGCTTACTTATTCAATCATCGTAAATCTCAAGCTTATGACCATTTTATTAAATTTGACAAATCAAACATAATTTTCGTTCCAAGAGGTTTTACTCAAATTGAAGTGTACTGTATAACTCACAATCCATCAAAAACAATTTTTGATAATACACGATATCGATAATTTACATACATTACTCACACACTTTGTCTGTTAACCAAAGCCGATATAGTACAGGGCTTCATGATCTATGGGTACTCGCATGTTATACAACTGGAGGACACATTGGTTTCCTCATAGTATAACACTTGAGAACCTATAGATGCTCGCATAATATAGCAATTGATGTTCCATGGGTACCCTAATCAGATGGTACTTGAGGATCTACGGTAACTCGCAGAGGATTACAGATAAGAGCTCACGAGGTCTACACAAGACATCCATTGTTATTGGTGGAAAAGATTGACATAGGGATGTAACAATATCAATACCGGTGGGGGAACCGATTGGTGTTATTAGTTTTTGAAAATTTTCAAATCTTTTTCTTTGCTTAAAAAAGGCTTTTTTTGAGAAAAAAATGATTTTTTATAGAGTTTGACCAAAGGTTTTCGGGGTCGGGGAATTGAATGGTACTATTAGTTTTTAAAAATTTTCAAATGTTTTTTTTTGCTAAAAAAGTCTTTTTTAGCAAAAAAAGTTTTTGAAAAAATTTAAAAAACTAATGACGCCATTCTATTCCCCGACCTCGAAAACCTTTGGTCAAACTTTATGAAATATCGGTAGTTTCTCAAAATAAGGCTTTCCTGAGTGCCCCCGACGAAAAAAAAATTTTTCGAAAATTTTGAAATTTCACTCGTAGAATCGGATTCCCCGACCCCGAAAACCTTTGGTCAAACTTTAAGAAATATCGTTATTTTCTCAAAATAAGGCTTTCCGGAGTGCCCCCGACGGAAAAAAAATTTTTCAAAAATTTCGAGAGCTCACGAGGTCTACACAAGACATCCATTGTTATTGGTGGAAAAGATTGACAAATAAGCCGCAGCTAAACAGACGAGAAATTCTCGTTTTTAATACTCATACTTTGATGATTGAGAATAATAACTTAATTACTTAATTTTCTTATCAATTAAGCATTAAGTTGAAAGACTTAATAGTTAAAATTAAGCATTAAGTGAAAGCTTAACACTTAATATTAAGCAATTAAGCTTTTCTAATAAACACTTAATCACTTAATATTAAGCGTTAAGCTTTTACTTAATGCTTAATTTTAAGTATTAAGTCTTTGTGTTAATGCTTAATATTAAGTGATTAAGTCTTTATTAGAAAAGCTTAATGGCTTAATATTAAGTATTAATTCAGAATGCTTAACTTAATTTTACGTTAAGCCAAATGACCCACCCCTACTGTCAACATATGTCATTTCTGACCCATTCCCAACTTGGCAGTTTGTTTATAACTAACAGAGTACAAAATGTAGCTTTTGAAATTCTTGTTCCATATGGAGAAAAACTATCGCTTTGATATCTTTATGATATTCAACATGAAAATGGTTTGATTTAAACTAGAGTAATAGTTGAAAACTGAACATGTATAGAATTTTCACTGCTTAAAATGGCATAGTAGTACATGGTTTAATAATTTGTGAAACTGAGATATTGACAAGTAACGTTCATCGACTAGTCGATTCACTTGGCCCTAGACTGATGGAGTAGTGATACAGATATGGTTGCATGTAGATATAGACGGGGATTCACCTGTATCTGCCTGTCTGTAACATAATATGGTTTTAATGTCCATCTGATAACTGTAGTTCAAACGACTCTGGATGAGATTATAAAGATAACCTAATCACTACGATTTTAATTAACCGATCAGTATGGGTTAAAAAAGACGAGTATTGTTAAATTTTTTAGTGTGATTGGACTATATCTATATTGTTCAATGCTATATACATGCGCAGATGGTTTGTCAATAAATAAAAAGCTGTTAGTGCAATCCCTGTGGGATTAAAATGTGAAACACAATTTAGCTGCTAGTGCTGATCGTAGGAAGATAAAAATTTTACTTTAACCTGTTAGCTGTCCCACCCTCAAGATAGACGACCACCCTTAGTATAATACCATGTCTGAACAAAAGTTCACCGGTGCTATTAGAAGGCCATGCACTGATTAATTAATTAAAAAGACAGGATTTTTCGAATATATTAATTAATAAGGAGTTAAATATTACCGTTTTTCTATTGCTTTTTTGAGAAACCGCTTTGCACTATAATATGCATAACACATTTTCATACAAAAATAATTTTTATTCAATGAAATAATAATCTCGGCGCTTAATCAACAGATCCCATGTGGTATAAAAAATCTGTTGGAGACTGGCAAATGTTTTATTTACCCTTTGACAGACTATTCACTTTCAGTGTAAAAGAATATTCATTGAAATATTTTCCTATTCAATTTTTGTAATTCGAAAATTCGAAAAAGCTTAAGAATATATTTGTTACTATCTTTGGGTCGGATGAGCAAGGTCAATCTCTCATTATATACACTTCGGCATAGCACTCATTTCTTGTCTCATTTCAACAAACCTTCTAACACAAAGGAATCGCGCTATGTGTATACAAAGGGGTAAAAAAAGACACCTGTATATGAGACAAAGAATTTTGAACAATGCAATAAGAGCGACGATGAATTATTAGCCAGATTCTAGATTTAATATCTGTTGAGAATAGGATGAGAATACAAGAATGAATTATTCACATGAGTGAATAAATAACAACGAGTGAGAAAACGAAAAAGCGCGAAAATGATCAATGAAGAGAGAAAAAGAAGAGTTTTTTTTAATTGAACGAAATAAAAACCACGATGGCTAATAAAGGCAAACAGACAACTTGTGGTATTAAAAAATATGTTACAGACAGACAGACAAATGAATTTAATTGCGGTGTGACAGACCCTAGACCTCAGTCTAGGGAATAGATGAAATATTATCCTTTATTCCTGAACCCACACATAAACATTACCGAATTTTAATTAAATTACAAAAAAAAACAATTCTGTTGTGCTAGATGAATATTCACTAAAAATATCTGGAGGCTGGAATTTCGGTCCAAGAATTTTTCGTCCTGAACTTTCAGCCTGATACAAAATGAATATTATGCTGACCCAGGTCGAACTAACCCTATCGGATCCTATCGGATCCGAAACTAGCCGACAATTTCCGACAGTCGGAATCCGATGGGATCCGACTGTCGGAAATCGTCGGATCCGATGAAATTGAAATCTGAGATTCATTCAACAATAAGTTTAGTTTTAAAAAATAAATTTTTTCTTTATTTAGATTAATCTCATCATCGAACTGAACAGTAAGTATTTATTTCAAACATATTTTTTTTTGCTTTATTTAGATTCACTCAACATCGATCTGAACAACAAATATTTATTTCAAATAGAAAAAAAATATTCATTTAAATAAATACTTACTATTTATTTCGATGTTGAAATAAGTCGGAGAAAGAAAAATATTTATTTGAAATAAATACTTATTGTTCTGTTCGATGTATAAACAGTAAGTATCTATTTAAATAGATATTTTTTTTTCTTCATTTAGATTGATTTCACATCGAAATAAAAAGTAAGTGTTTATTTCAAACAAATAATTTTTTGGCTTTATTTAGATCAATCTCAACATCGAAATGAACAGTAAGTATTTATTTTAAATAAATAAATTTTCTTTCTTTCTTTAGATCGGTCTTAACATCGAAATGAATTGTAAGTATTTATTTAAATAAGCGATATTTTTTTTCCTTTATTTAGATTGGTCTCAATATCGAAATCAACAGTAAGTATTTTGTTTAATTAAATAAGTTTTTTTCTTTATTTTAGATCGATTGGATCATGGAAGTCGAACAGTAAGTATTTTTTTCCAATTAATAATTTTTTTTCTTTTTTTGGATTCATCTCAACAATGAAAGGAAAGGTAAGTATTATTTTATCAAAAATAAAGACAATTATCTTTTATTTAGGGCCGATCCGAACGACATGGAGTGGTGCTGTTTAGTCTGGCAGAAGGTCCTAATTCTTTTTTTATTATGTTGTTTCTGTGATGTATGATACATTATAGAAACAACATAATAAAAAAAGAATTAGGACCTTCTGCCAGACTAATCAGTCCCATATATATATATACATATTATGTATTATAAAGCAGGCAGCTGATGAGTGAACTATTCATGCTGCAGGTAATATTTGGTTTACTGGCAGAAATCTAGCAGGATCCCATCGGATCCGATACTTTCCTACAGTTTCCGACTGTCGGAATTCGTCGGAAATCGCCGGATCCGACTGTCGGAAACCATCGGATCCAGCATTCGACAACTTCCTGTCGGAATCCGCTACCAAGGAATCCAACAACTTCCGACAGGATCCTATCGGAAGTTGTCGGATTGTCTGGGTTTTCCTGTATGATCCGACGGGATCCGACAGTCGGATTCTTCGACCTGGGTGAGAGTAATTCAATTTGAATATGAAAAATTTTTTTATCGGGTCAAAAGTCCGGGACGAAAACTTCTTGGGCCGAAATTCATGTAACCCAAAATATGATCAGTACGTTGTCGTTTTCTTTTTGAAGTAGGTGAGGGATCAAAACAAAAATGTAGTGAGAAAAAATGGAAAAAATCCAGATCGTGAAGAACGAAAGAAGTGGAAAAAATAGCTAAAATAGTAGGAGAACGAAGGAATAAAATGAATAGCGAGCCTAATTATATGTAGAACGAAAGAATCAAGAAAAAAAAATGATTGAAAGGCGAAATTTCTCAATGGCTTCAACCCGCGGATTACACGTAAAATTTAAAGCTGACGAGGGAAAGGTCCCAACTGTCCAATCGCTTTTGAGGCAAGACAATGTGCCTTACGTAGACCTAAATGAGTTATGAATACTCTAAAAAAAGTTCGGGTCGCTAGCCTATTGCTACGGAGATATTGTGCTTTTACGGTATTCTTTAAAGATGAATGCCGTGGTCCCCCTCAGGGACACCAAAAAAACTGATTTTTGAGTTTCGACTCGAAACTATGGATAGAGATAGATCTTAATTAGAATAGTTTATTGTGAATGTTTTTGAGATTTTTTCATTCGCTTTCACCCTAAAATAATAGCATCAAATCTGCCAGTTTATAGAGACCATTTATTCATAACTGTATCCTAGGACAGAAAGGGCGAAAAAATATGAAACAGTCACAGTAAACTATTCTCATTGAAGTCTGTCTACATCCAAAGTTTCAAGTCGAAATTCAAAAATGAGTTTTTCGAGTGTCGCTGAGGGGGACCACAGCATTTATTTAAAAATACTGTAAAAGTGCAATATCTCTATAGCAATAAGCTAGCGGCCCGAACTTTGTTCAGAGTATTCATAACTCATTTGGGTCTATATAACGCACATAGTTTCGACCCAAAAGCGATTGGACAGTTGGGACCTTTCCCTCGTGAGTCGTGAATCCGCCAGTAAACCCGTAATCTGTTAAAATGGTTAACGCATGAGTCCGTAACCCGCCAGAAGTCAAACCGTGCACTGGTCACGAGCCGGGTCACAGGTCGAGCGGTTTGAACCAAAACGGGTCAACCTATCCACATCTCTGGTCTGACACAAAATATTCTTGTATAAACTAACAAACTACAAATCGTTTCCAGATGCATTCTTCAGCTGTCATAATGCATTGAGAAAAGAAGTATATGAAATCAAAAATGTCACTTTCTTATAATATGTATCTATCTGAATATCTTTATGATGCATAGAAATTAATGAATATTTAATGAAAGTTAAAATCAAAATACCAAATGGTTAGTTGTTTATTTCGATTTTCTTATTAGATTTGAAACATTTCGCTTTTTTGTTCAAGCTCCAACATATGGTTTTTCAAATGAATTGAACTAAACTAAATAAACTTACAATGGAAGGTCGCATATTGCCGGTTAAGAAGATTGAACATATTCGGGTTCACTGAAAGCTCTCATCGCCAAACTAACAAATTTTGAAATAATATGTGCCCATGGCTTACCTGGGCACAGATATTCAATGTCTGAGTTATGCACAATCTATTACAGGTTCAAAGATCAAATGTCAGAGGTTAAAAGTCAACAGTTAACAATAAAGATCAGCGGCTGATGATTGCCTCCAGTTCAAGCTATACACTCATTCATATAACACAGTATGAAGAGTTTCATAGTTTGCGCTTGCCGTATTCATCAACCGCTAGCTTTATCGTTAATTGTTAATCTTTGATAATTGACCCTTGATCTTTGACCTTTGACCATACAAGAGATTGCATAAATTAAAAATTGAATATCTCTATTCAGGTAGGCCATGGGCACGTATTATTTTAAATTTGTTAGTTTGGCAATGAGAGCTTTCATTGAACCTGAACATGTTCAATCTTCTTAACCGGCAATGTGCGACCTTCCATTGTTAGCTATTTCTAAGGCGGAGGGTCCCGAAGAATCATGTTAGATGACAATGGGGGAGGGAGTCCAAAATGGTCAAACAACTGATCACGTGATTTCCAAATCGCTCTTAATGGAGTTCCATATGGAATAGATTTCCATTCTATTGGTATTTGTT
>JAJEKB010019265.1:0-27911 GCA_022393335.1 Macrotrachela quadricornifera
TACAAATAAGTGTTGGGGTACCATGTCGACTGGCCACGCCCATATATTCGAAACAATTTTCAAGATAATATATTAACTTTATTTTTTTATCATCTTTCATATGAATTTAGTAATGGTCGTCAAACAATTTCTGACGAAAAACATTTTTGTTTTTTTTCCATACACAGTTGGATGTAAACATCAACTTCGAAGATTATTTAGCGAAATATTTGTTCACAATGTTTATCCTTAATATAAAAGATCGTTGAATTCTTTTTTAAAAAAATACTCATTATGCCGTCTTACAAATAAACGAAAAAGTTCATTGATTTAGTAAATTATGTTTAATTAGAAATGATAGTACTAGTATGGATGAATAAATTTTCCTCATTTTGAAGAAATATTTACCACAACAGACCTACAATGTATGATGAAATATATAATAATACTGAAACGATTTAAAAAAAACATTATAATTTTTTTAAGAAGAATTATATTGTGGTATATGAATCGTCATAGATAATATCATATAAGAAGAACAAATATTCATAATCTATCGATATTAATCAACAAGTGATGTATCAGAAACGAAAAGAAAAAATCATTTATTTTTTGTTTATGTCTCTCTCAAAAGATTTTACGAATCGATGACGTTCTATCGAAATATAAAATACATATTAATAAAAAGAAAAATTAGGCTGCCAGACGTCGTTTCGTCGTGATCATTCCGAACATCCGTCTTTGACATAGGATGTTCGGAACAAAAAATCGTGGCGAAACGTCAAAACGCCAAAAATTATCTGAAATTAATGTCTATATAAAGAAACGTTTATGAGAAATAAATTGTTTCTAGTGTGAAATTTAGAAAAATTATTTTTTCTTGAAAATATAATTCGTTTACTTGAATATATAATAAATTTTTAAAGGGTTATTGATTTACAAATAAATCTTTTATGAATCGTGCTACTTTTTCCAAAGAGAAAATTTTTATAAAATTTTTTCATTTATAAAAATACTCTTTATTTCGGAATGGTTGTTCAAATAAACTCCATAATGGTACACAATCAATAATAACTGTAAGGTTTTCTCAAAATTGCGTCAATTAATTAGAAAAGTATTTCATCAAGAATATTTTAACATTTTTATTATTATTTCAAGTAAATTTTCTCTCAAATTCTATCACAACGAAATTATAGAAAAAATTTCATCTATGCATATAATAAATAATAAGTAAAAATAAAATTAAATTCATTGATCTGTTCAATCTATGTATTTAGAAATAATCGAGAAATAATGTCATTAGAGATAATCATCTATGAAAAGAACAATATCATTTATTTGAAAAATATTAAAATTCATAATTTTACTTGTTTTATAATAGAAATGAATAAAATTTGAAAATAACGATAATTATCAAAGAAAACTATTCAATCAAATTATTTTGTTCTTTCAACATTGAATTTAATCATATTTATTTTCATAGTTGTTGTATGACGATAAGATAGAAATTAACTGTTAATCATAATTTTAAAAAATCTAAATAAGATATATTGATTTTATTTATTATCTAAAGTGTCTCCTCAGAAAAGTCAATTTTTTGAGAAAAACTTAATTTCGATATAAATATTCTTTGATAGTTTTTGCGATAATCTTTCAGTTAGCATACTTTTTTTGCCAAAAGAAGAACATTAGTTTTTTTTTGAGATTAACTAGATGGGGAAGAAATCGAATATATTATTTTTCGTTTTTCTTCAAATCAATATTTTCAAGTATATCGCGTTCACTCTGCTAAAATCTTTTTCAATAATGAGTCGATAACATAGGCGGCGGAGCTAGTGAGGCTTAGAGGCTTGAGTCTCACCTAGTTTTAGAGAATTGAGGCTCAGCCTCGCCTAATTTTCGATTTGAAATACGGCAAACGCACATTATGTTCAATCTGCTTATATACTTTAGCAGTGTGTTCAGAACAGGAGATTACTTATCCTCAGTAAATGAAGTTTGTCATATACGAAAGACAAAAGTTTGTTATGCTATATGGAAAGCCTAGTGGTTCTCTTTGAAAAAATTTGAATTTAAATGGCTGTTTTTTAAGAAAAGATTCTTTAAAAATAGAAAAAGTGTTTTGATTCTCGAAAATTTAATACATGAATAGGCTTAGTCAACTTAAAAGATCTCGAAACGTTTTGTCGAGAGCTTCGTTTTGAAATGGGTATTGTAAGCGTGGCGACAAAACTATTAAATAGTTTTTTTCTGAATTGAATGCGAATACATTTTTGTTACGCAGAAAAATTGCAAGAAAAGCAAAATCCTCAGAGATAATTCAGTTCGAGAAAATAGTAAACTATAGAAGCGGTATAGGCATTTGTACGAATTTTAATGCATTCTTCAAACTCCGTTAGCCTTTATAGAGAGCTGAGTTTTGTGGCAAAAGTATTGACAAATTGTTCGTTGACATTTTCTTTCAAAAAAAGCTGTTATCTCAATCCCTGCCGGATTAAAATGTGAAACACGATCGAGCTGCTTACTTATACCATAAATGAGAAAATATTATGATGCCTACCAACATCAGAAAAGTTAGCACCATATTCAGATTTTACTATCCGAATTCGCTATATTGCTTGGGTTATATTTAAGACAGCTTGGGTTAGATGCAGAATTTAATTCTGCGTCGAATAGTGCTATTTTCAACAGGAGTTATCGGGCAAAAACTGGCGATTTACCTCGAAATACTGCTATTCTGAGTCCACCGGGGTGGTATTTGCTGTCCCAATTCGCTATATCACTTGCGCTATTTTTAGAACCAATCGAGTTAGAACCAGAATGTAATTCTGCAACTAACCCAAGTGGTTTTAGAAGTAACTCAAGCGATATGGTGAATACCACCACAATGGACACGAAATATCCGTATTTCGAGGTGAACTATCAGGTTTTGCCAGATGACTCTGCTCGAAAATAGCACCATTCGACGCAGAATTTAATTCTGAATCTAACCCAAGTGGTTTTAGAAATAACCCAAGTGATATAGCAAATGCGGACAAGAAGAGCCGAATATGGTGCTAACTTTACCTACGTCTTTATGATATTCATCATTGTCAATTCGTGTTAAGATTCACCATGCTGTTAAGTGGACTTCTTAGCG
Organism: Macrotrachela quadricornifera; assembly: GCA_022393335.1. NCBI lineage: Eukaryota > Metazoa > Rotifera > Eurotatoria > Philodinida > Philodinidae > Macrotrachela > Macrotrachela quadricornifera. Next base: position 3,119 of record JAJEKB010019265.1, read on the forward strand.
TTCTACTCCAAAAAAAAATGATCATATATATATTACCAATATTATGAATACTATTCCGATCTAAATTGAATTCTAAACTCAACCGTGATAAATGTTTACTATCTGGATTAATCAAGAGACAATATCGAAGAATCTTGTCATCAAAAATATTTTACTAAATGATTAATATTTGAGACTTGATCGATACTTTCAATCTTTCATTAATCTTCGTGTCAACGTTAACATACTTCCCTTTATTATTTTAACTTTTCTGTTTCATTATATATATTCACAATGATATTCAAGTGAATTTTCTTTTGCGAACAATTGACTTTGCTAAGATTGATATCTATACTACGGCTAAAGATATGCAATAAAAATCATTTCAAATATATGTCTGCTCAACGTCAGGAAGCATCACTTTGAAAGACAAATTCTGTGTAAGAAAACTACTCTTCAATATGCTTCCTGACACTTCATTTATAAAAAAAGAACTGATGATCCGACAGAAGTAGTATGTCTCTGTGATCAAAAAAGAGATGTGCTCCTGTGGCGTATATGGTAAACGCAGCCCGTTGTTACCTGGAAGACAGGTGGTTCGAGTCCATTCGGGAGCGTGATCTTTTTTCGATCCTTTTTTAGTCTAGTTGAATCACATGGAAAGCTGGTATGAATAGAGAAAATGCTGATGCAATGATGAACAATTTCTCTTGCTCTATTGTATATGGTATGTCGTCACTAACGTCATTAAAAACAGTGAAATAGCGAAAAAAAAAGACGTGTGTCGTATTTCAAACGCGTTACACTGCTTCTTTCTCGGTTTTCTGGCTTTCTAAAAAGATTAAAACTACTATCAGTATCTTTTAGAGATTTTTTTTGAAATTCTCGATATATAATATACTAGCAGAGATACTCGACGTTGCTCGGGAAACTTCCATAAGTATAAATCTGATATATTAGAAACCGACAGTAAATGTGGATAAGGGTGGGTGCGAAAGTTTTATATCGATCAGCAGAGCATGTTCCGCCGTGCATGCAGTCGCATACGTGCTAACATGAGATGCTATACTAAATAGCGTCGTTCATATTACTCATAACTACTTGCATAGACCACACTCGAAACTAAAGCCAGTGTAAAAAGGTAGCGGTATTAGATGTGTATAAGCAGTAGGCACTGAAACTTGAGTTTCGTGAAAAGCTGGGTAACATCTAACTACAACTATTGGTCGCACCTATGCTTTTCCGTCTACGTTCGGATCTAGAGAAGTGCTATCAGACGTTTGGTGACGATATCTATTACAGAGACTGAATATATAAAGGACAGCGAAATAAGCTTTCTGTTTTCTAAATATAGGTGTAGTTACAAAGAGTAGAAGAATTTCGTCTCACTATTTGCCATCTTTATCAAATGAATATTCTCATTCATATGATTACTGCTCATATTAGATCTAATACATTCCATTTGCTCTTTTTGAGTGTACAAAGTGTCAGGAAAACACATATATTTTAGTAAATTCAGCGATAGAAAGAAGTCAAAAACTCCTGGAATTGAAGATTATGGGTTGATAACTATCCTACAACCTTTCTTTGGTCGAAAGGGCATCACCTGCAAAATTTCATTGCATTTGATTGTATCGTGTCCAAATGTTTCAGTAACAAATAAACAAACAAACTTTCTTCTTTGTGTACATACACAGAAGATAAGTAAAAGACCAAATTTATTCGAACGATGATTTACTTGAATGGCAAAGGACAAAGTGTATTAACATACTTCACTCACAACATTTATAGTATTCTGTTATGCTGACATATAATATATCGGTTGAATAAAGTTCTCAAAAATAATGTCGTTGTATGTAATTACCATTTAATGAGTTGTCTGATCTTGTTTGATAAATATCCTCTTAGCTCATGATTATATATAAATAAAATGATAATAATACTTAATATACACAACTGACTCAATAATGCCGCACTTGCTGTAATAACCTGTTCAATGTAAATCACATAGCTTTTAGTAAAGAGTGTAAAAACAGGAGCCCATCCTAAAATGAACACTACAAATATGAAAATCATTTGTCGTAACATTGATATTTCTCGACGGCTAATCACGGGTTCTTGATGTACATGGTTAGTAGTACTGGTCGGTATGCTATTGGTGTCATCTTGTACACGTCGACCGAAAGATTTGACATGCATAAATATCAGAGTATTCAAAGTAGTATTGAGTAAAGTTGGTACCATGATACTTATCGCACATGTATAAATCCGCATCCAAAAATCATAATTACAGTACAAAAGAAATTTTTATTGTTACATTCACACAGTGAAAGCAAGATCAATTGAAATACTTACTGGTTCTTTTCGAAGAACAAATGGTAATGAGACAATAAACTGAAGCATTCATTGACTTGCGATACATATTCCCACCCATCGTTTCATCTTAAAGAAGCAATACTAGAGGCATAGAACAATACTATACACATATATGGGGCGAACAAACGAGGCGGATCAAAAACCGCTTTAGGAAATAAATAATATAAAGTATACATGAAGCCATGCTAGTGACACACAAATTAAGAATGAACATATTGTTGCGATTATGAAAACGAGGAAGGAGTAGAAATGGAATTGCATACAGTAAAGCAGTAACTAAATCAATTGAAGAAAAGGTGACTTCTAAGATGCTCATAAGATAGAAAAGATCCATGATTATACAGAATATATTGGCTGATAACCGTAGAAGATTGCTCACATGAAAGTTAGTCAGTTTATCGAAGAGAAAAGAAGATCCTGTTGTCTAAAAACAAATAAACGATAAATGGCTGTGCTCCTACTCACTCTCATTTATTTTTCAATTTAATTTTATATCACAGCTAAATTTTCATAGAGATAATTTACAAAGATTTTTTTCAGATGCTTTTCTTCGAAAACTTTAATCTTATTGAAAATATGCGCACATATCATCAATCACTGTGATTTCATCATGATTAGAAGATTGATTAAATTAATTTTTATTTTGATCACATAAAAGATCAATGAAGTCTTTATTGATAAACTTGGTATTACTTTCATCAGGTTTGTTTATCTTATCGAAGATTCAACATAGAGACATGTCGACTGCTTACCAATGATTCTTTCACCGGCAAAGATATTAATTACGCGTCTATATAAACATCCACTAATGAATACTACATCCTCTCTTTAAGTGTGTGATTTCCATCAGCAATACCAAAAACACATAAATTGCGCTCGTTGCCTTCTAACTAGCTTGACTTTCTTTTGCTTTTAACGCTTTCACCAGGCAAAAGAATGTTTAGCAAAAAATCCTTGATATAAAGCGATAATCAAATTAAAGGTGACCAGTGAGTAAAAGTATACTGTAGAATAATTTGAAAATACTATTTACATTCTGTAAGGAATTCGAGCGAAAACAATCGGACTTCTGTACTTCAGAAGTACAGAAGTCCACTTTTTCTCCCTTTTTTGATTTAGTCCTGTGTAACTTCCACCAAGATATAATGAAAAAATAAAATAGTTAATCAAAAATTTTCCTCGGTGGTCTAGCGTAGCCAGGTCATGTCAGGCCTTAGATACACCACTAGGTTCGAGTCTATCATAGATAAAGTTATAGTTCTTCATCGCAAAACGAAAGTTGTAGAGGAATTCGATTTGGCTTGCTAATAATTCTGTTGTAAATTTAGGAGAAAATATTGATGGAATGATTAAAGAGAAAATAGAAGAATTACTGTGCCACAAACGCTTGTTTGTAAACATTTTGATTCGATCATGGTACGATAGTTTTTGCTTGATTCAAAGTTCCTGTATGTCCATTTTTATTTTGTTTATTTCATTATGTTAAAATCATACAGAAGCGTCTATACTGTCGTAATTGCTGGCATTTTACTCATCACTATTACTGATGGCATAATACGTTTTCGTCATTCGAAAAACTTCACAGTGACATCTTTGATTTCCGTTGTAAAATAGATGAGTAATAAGTTTTCCAAAAATACACCCATTTGAATACTAAGCCAAGTTATTTGATAGATCAATGGTTCAATCAGATTCCCACTGATAAGATAGATCATCCATAAGGTCATGGCTGGCAAACCAGCGAAAACAAGTCCATTAACTGTGAATAGAATTCGTTTGATTACAGATTGATTGTTGTGCCACGCTGCAGACGTCTGACGAACAACACTATATATCCATAAAGAAATGGCAAAAGAGATATTGGCATAATATACTGAGTAAATGAACCATAGACAGAAGCAATGATGTTACGATAGGTGGTCACACAGTAAGTTTCTGAAAAACGGATAAATGCAATAAACTGGTCGATTAATAAAAATGGTAGGCAAAGAATTAATGCCAATAACCATTGAACGACAACTAAGAAGAACCAAGCGTAAAGAGAAGAGCATCGATAATGACGACGACGACGATTGTTAGGTGTGATTACTATTCGATAGAGTCTATAAACAGCTTGCAGAACATAAGAGAGAGAAATAGATAGTGTACAAGATGAAACAAGATAACCACTTGTAAGTTTATACCAAAATGTTAAACTTGTTGATGGAGTAAACTGCGAGTGTAATAGAGGTATTTATCACCAACAATAGTGAGATATTATTTGTTTGTTTTAATAGGGCGATAAAACTAATAACGATTACTATTGTAAGAATAATCGTTAAAAACACAGTACAACAGTGAGAATATTGAGCCATGGTAAAACCATCTTTTTCACTTACGTATAAATTCTGAATGAAGTTTTATAACAATATCTTTCCTTATTTTCCGCTCACAGAAGAGTGATAGGATAGGAAATGATTCTCTCAAGACAATCTTTACAGTACTGAGTGTTCTTAGAAATAATTTTTCTATATTTAGAATGATTATTCAACATTATCTCATTGAACTCAACACTAATCTTTCTGTTTTCGCTTCAATCAACTCTGCTTCCGACTCTATAATTAATGTTTAGTGAAGAAATATTTTCATGGCTGAATCTCAATTAAATTACTCAATGCTAGCTGTGTTATAATGTAGCTGAATTTTTTTAAACATTTTTTACAGACGAGTGAAGTTCATCCAGAGTCCATTCATTCGATCCTAGATTGACGGTATTGCTGTGTACTTATATCAAAGTGCAAGTTAAGAGATATTTCCACCTTGAGTGATATACATGCTCGATGTTTTCATTAGAATTGTCTTCTTCGCATGAGTATTACAATTAAATTCTGAACTTTGAAATATCGCATTAGAAAGTTATATAATTAGTGACATTGAAGTATCTGTTTCATTGTTTAGCCATTAGTATTATTCATATTTATTGCATTAAATATTTTTCACTCATCCATTAGTATGTTTGTGTTATTATAAAAACATATCTCCAATTCTGGACCAGCGTCTATTTCGCAAAAACAAAACAGTTACAGGTAAATTATTTTATGCTCGATGGGGAGGTGTATAAGGCTGGAAAAAAAGATTTCACGCTTATTGTGCTCAAAATGTAGCAAATCCAAAAGATGTTCGTGTTGCATTTCCAGAAGTTTCAATCACCTACGATTGAATCACCACTAGTTAAGCAGTTTGGAACTCAGCTTATGGTATTTCAAGTGATTTTACTCAGCAAATGTTGTAGTATTTGCAAAATAGACAATTTCACGGTTTAATACATCGACCAAAGCTGATAATTCTAATGATTGGTACAAATAATATTGAAGAAGCACCTTTGAATTGTAAAAAAGCATCAGGAGATGAAACCGGTCTTGATGTTCAGGCAATTGTAGAAGAAATTCAAAGACAGTTGTCTCAAACTAAAATTCTCCTTCTAGGAATTCTACCTCGTACACAACAAAAGCCTGAATTATTTTAATGAGACATTTTACATTTGAGCGAAGCTGGATACAATATGTGGCAACAAACCATACATTCATTATTTGATACTTTGAATAAGTAAATTTTAATGAAACATTTGGACGAAACTTTATATTTCTGCAGTTATAAAAAATACTTCGAGAAATTTTGTTATGTTTTGAAGATGTAAGTAATGACGGAACGGAAAAAGTGAAGTTTGAGTCAACGTGTTAGTTTAATTGCCAGTAGAAGAGATTCATTTAAACATAACTTGAGGAGATTAATGGGTTTTTTGATAAAAAAACTAATTCTGATGACTGAATGAATGAGATTTAGTAAAGTTTTAATTGAGTTGTGAACAGGAATCAATATATACAAATATGTAAATCTTCAGAATCAATGTTTTACGAAGAATCTTCAAAAGAGAATTTCATCTTGTTTTATGAGTTCACATTTCTGTTAATTTCGATGAGATTAATATACTTATCCGATGATGAAATAACTGTCATTCTGTTTACAAATGGACATCTATTCATGTTGAATAGATCTTTTATTATAATTGGTTTTCAGATAATATCATTGTAATCATGTGATATACAAATATTTTGAATTTTTGCAACTGATTCAGATAAGTCCTTTTCTCTCTCAAGATTTATTTTGATTTGAGCCACACAACTAAAGATGTCATAGAGAAAATTTGAAAATACCCGCTTGTATGGAGATGATTCGAAGAGAACAAGCAAGAAAATTAAACTTCATTTTTTTTCATTAAAATCTCTTTCTTTTGAAGTTCAATAAGTGTAGACATCACGAATTATTCTCGTCTGAAAAGATTTTAAAACTAATTAGTAGTTTTGTTTGTAATAAATATATCAAAAAAGTCACAAGGTTCAAATGTCTTTGTTTAATAAATATTCTATTAGACAAAGAATACTTTATCTTGGAAGGAATAATATGATCACTTTTTCATGTAAATAATTCCATGTAGATCATCTTAGATAACTAGAAAATCACATTTTTCAAAGTGTGACTATGAAAAAGAATATTTTATCCGCTGTCTGTTTGCAAAAAAAAACTATCCCATGTCTTTATCTATATTTTGTTTTAAACCTCACAGATCTCTTAATGAAACCTTTAATATAGGGATACATATCCACTTTGTATTACTCAATTAAGAAAAAAAAGTACAAAAAAGAACTTGATTGTTTTCTTTTTCTCAATAAAATATAAGCAGAGTCATGGATAATAAACTTTTTCCATGAAATTATTAATATTCTTTTCTTAATATCTTGGCTTATTGGATCTCAACTATTATTAACTGGATATTAACCATTTTTTATGGCACCATTCTTCGTTATACTATATATAATACGCGTATAAATCCAAACAGTACAAGCACATTACATACTTGTATTATCATGATGACAAACTAGATATAGCAGTATCAACCTATTATAGTATTAATATACTGTTTGGGAATGGAAATCGATCATTTCACCATCGAACAACATATAAAGTTAACCCAGGTGCAATTTTTATCACTAATGGTGATTTGAATAATGATACCAACTTGGATCTAATATTTCCTAACAGTGACGACCAGGTGGGCGTGCTTCTTGGCAATAGAGATGGATCATTCCAGCATCAAACCCTATTTTCAGTTGGTCGAAATCCAAATTCGATCACTGTAGGTGATTTCAACAATGATAAAAAGCTCGATCTTGCGGTGTCTAATAGTGGTGACAATAGTATTAGTGTGCTTCTTGGTAACGGAAATGGAACGTTCAAGAGTCAAGTGACGTAGGCAGTTAGTTACGGCCCAACTTCTATTACAACAGGTGATTTTAACAACGATTCAAAACTTGATCTGGTAGATATAATTAGACTCTGCACAGCTCAATTGAAGTATTCAACAATACCCCGATATTGATTAGTTCATGTTTAGATCCTGCCGCACTCTAAAAAAGGTGTTTTACGAAACCATAATAGATTTTCCCCCTGGGCACACGGTAAGATCCTTTTTTTGATTTCGTAAAAAGAAGGTTTCATATGAAACTGCTTCTTTATGAATGGTGGAAATGATTTCGAATACAAGATGCCGTACGAAATCTCTACTGAGAAAAGAATAAAAGGTTCTGTACCAAATTTTGGGGGAAAAAAACCAAAAAGGTTTCGTTTTTCATTACAAATATTACAAAATTCTTTCGATCGACCATCTTTAGTTACAAAACACCCAAGTGGAAAACCACGAGAACAAAATCCTTGATTTTCAGTATATCTATAACATAATGTAATAGGCATCTTATCAGATATTCAATTTTGTTGATAATTTAAAATCATTGCGTTCATTAAATGTTTAAGAGACGATCCGCTAGACTACGAACCAAGCTGGCCGCCGCCAAATTTTTTTTTGCGGATTTTTTAGCTGAAATGATAGATCATGTTGTGAAACTTATAAATCCAAAATATTAGGTTCTTCTGCCGTTTCTATGAAAAATGGCACTGACCGTAAACTTCCATTTTTTTAGGGGTAGAATATAAGAATTTAAAAAATGACTTTTTTTACATTTTGATAGTATTTGGTGTTTTTCTCTGTCTGTGCTCATTGAACTGAGCTGGGGAACGCCTCATAAGATGCAGAAAGGAATTCTCTACAAAATGGCCTATGTCAATAGTTATAAAGATGACTTTTGATAAATGATTGTCCCTTCACAAGGAAGAAGAAAGTCTATGATTGATGATTGTTTTTGAGCCAGTAATTTGCCGCTAGTTCTGTTGTGCCCAGCTATCCAAAAAAAAGTTCCATCATATTCTGAAAGCCCTTGGAATTCTGCATCTATTGGTATATTACTTAAAGAGAAAAAAAATTTCGGACGGTGTTTTAGTAGGGAACACATTTGTTGAACTAAGTGGAAAACTCATAGTAAAATAATAAAAATTTGTTAAAGAGCATTTTTACCTAGCAACTTTTGCTCGGATAGCTTCCTTGATAAGCAAAACAAATGGCATATTAAGAATCAGCGTGAAAAACTACGTCGAACCAGGCGTCTTTTGGAAAAAAAAATTTTCAACAATTTTCCTTTAAAAACTTCCCTAGAGGGCCACAGGTAAAGTTTTATAAAAAAAAGGGCTGACGAAGGAACCTCCTTAGGTGCTCGCCTCCGATTTCAGTGAAATTTTGTCTGAAGATACTATATAGCGCTCTTTTAAAAACCTCAAAAGGATTTGAGGTGATAAGCATTCGTTCAATAGTTATATCGGCATCATCTTTGCTATTATTGAGCAAAAATTTCGCGGTCGCTTACAGAAGTTTTAATTTTTGCAAGTGACTGCGACGTTTTTGCTCAATCTAGTATTACTCCTTTGATAGATCTTTTCAAAAGCTACAAAGTCATATGTTTTCCGAAGCTAAAAAGATGTGGCCATATAAAAAATTCCTAAATGCACTATGTTTGGGATGCAATTTTTTGTTCTTCGCATCAATATTTAATGCATTTTGATCAGGAAAAGTTCAATTCAAGTTCAAAAGAATATGATACTCGGAATCAGCATAAAAAACTGAGTCGATATATGTATCATTCGAAACTTTTCTGAAGCTTTTTTTTTCAGCGAAAAATTTTCCCCGTGGTTCCCTACAGGGTTTTCATTTTCCGGCTGAATCATCTGACGGACCACGGGAAAAGTTTTTCGCTGAAAAAAAAAGCTTCAGAAAAGTTCTGAATGATAAAGGGTGAGCCATAAGTCTTGGTCGTTCTCAGAAAAATTTCTCGTTCTTCTTTATAGTAAATCTAAATTCGCTCAAAATTGGATCGATTATTCATTATCATACGATGAATAGCACCTTAAATTTTCAAATCTATAGTTCTTATTACAAGGGAGATCTATAGAAAATACGATGACGAAAAAAAAATTTTTTTTCGAAAAATCGAAATAGCTCATGTTAATATGAAAACAGGAGAAAATTCGAAGTAGAATAAGGAAATATTGACACAGTTTCCACAAATCAAATCACGTTTGACGATTAACTAGATGTCCTTAGTATATATATTTAATTATCTTTGATTCTGATTGGATATACATTTATATACGATTAACGATCATTATTCATTTTCGACAAATTTTTTTCAATACGTTATGATTTTAAAACTGATTTCTTAGGCTTAATTTTGATGTTTATCTTCAATCCAATTATTCCCACTATACATTAATGTCTCGAAAATATGAAAAACCTCGGAAACAAATCTTAATTTTACATGAATTGCATCAAAATTGGCCTTCACGTGATATTGCCAATGAATTGATGAACAGTGATTGTCTACCACTACAAACAAGACAAACCCTTATTCATTATGTAAACTATACAATTAAAAGAGTTACTATTGAAGCAAGAAAAAGAACAGGAAGACCAAGAACTACCAGAACATCTATTTTTACATCTTTGGTTAAAGACCACATGGTGGATAAATTAGGACAATCAATTCGAAAAACAGATGGTTTATTAAAAAGAAACCATGTAAATTCTTCTTGCGGCAGTGTTCGAAGAGCATTAAAAGAAGATATTAAAGTAAAGCCCTGGAAACTAACTCGTTTGCAAAAAACTACCCCAGTTCAACGTGAAACGTGTGTAATTAGTGCAAAAAAATTATTAAAGAAGTTCGGGTTGAAGCCAACAAGATCAAATTCCAAGTGGAAACGCTTGGTAAATATCGATTTTAGTAGTCGTGTCAGTCTATTACAGAAGCACAATAGTAAAAACAACATCGTTTGGTCTACAAGTAAAACAACCATTTCAATCGCATTACAAGATGTTTATCAAGAAAAATACAGTGCAGATGTCTTATCGTATGGTGCAATTTCATCTCTAACCTACCATGAATAGATTTTTATATATTAAATTAGTGAAGCAGCTGAAAATTCATATTGATCAATTATATAATGATGTCAATGTGATATGACAAGACAATGGAGATTCTAAACATCGATCTTATTATGCTTTAGAAAAAATAAATGAAATTTTTGTTTATCGTATTAATCCCGAAGAACAATCGGATAAAATGGCTGATGTATGGCCGATCGAGAACATTTGGAGCTTCATAAAGGAGAAACTGAAACACGAAGAAATTCAAGATACATCAATATTGAAAAGAAAAATTGGAAAGATTTGGAGAACAATTACTCGAAAAATGTGTGCCAACTTGATTAGTTCAGTACGGAGAAGATTACATTGTTTGATCAACAACAAAGGGGTCCAAATCATCAAAAAAAGCCATCATGATATTAAAAGATGAAAAATCGCGTTGAACGTTATTATATGAATAGTGATAATTAATTATTCTAGATGTTATGTTTAAATAAAATTTATTATTTCGATTTTTTGAAAAAAAATTTTTTTTTCGTCATCGTTTCTTCTATAGATCTCCCTTATAATAAGAATTATAGATTTGAAAATTTAAGGCGGTATTCATCGGATGATAATGGATAATCGATCCAATTTTGAGCGAATTTGGATTTATTATGAGGAAAAACGAAAAATTTTTCTGAGAACTACCAAGACTTTTGGCTCACCCTTTAAGTGCAAGCTAATATGTCAACAGATGCCTACTACAAGTCTTTCAAACTGTACCTGAATGCAGAACCAGAACCGGCCTTCGAGGTCTCATTTTTCATGATGATAGCGCTCGGCAAGACAAAGCCTGGATTACCAACGAATATTTAGCAGAAAATCATGTAGAACCTTATCAAAATCCATTATATTCTCTGGATCTAAATCCGTGCGACTTCTTCCTGTTTCCAGAACTCAAAAATCAACTTCGTGGAATTCAATTCGGCGATGACACTACAATACTGGATGCATTAGAACAAGCTGTCAACACCCTGACAAAGGACGATTTCAAAAACTGCTTTGATGACTAGTTTATTTGAATGCACAAGTGCATTGATGCTGGAGGGGAGTACTTTGAAAAAATACATTAGAACCAGACTTTGATTATTTGTCTAAAGGGCTGATCAAAAAACTTTTGGCGTGATCCTTGTAAAAAGTTTCTTTATAAATTTGCTAGTAATACTAGGTGGAAAAAAATATTTTGATAGTGGGGTACCGTTATATTTTGGAATAGAGTTAATAATGAATTTTATATCAAATGAAAGCCTGTAAAAAATGAGGTTTATTGGTACTGAAGAATAAGGGTTATGGAAACTTTCGTCTATTGAAATTGTGGAAGTTTAATGAATTTTGCATAATGTAATCCCTATAACTCATTTTTTGCGAGTTTTAAGAGAAAGAAAAAGGGAATATTGTTTAGAAAAATTGAAAAGAGTATTCATTTGGTGATCATAGTTGCCTTAGAAAGTTAGACAACAGAAAAGTTGGAGAAGCTTATGAAACCACATATAAGATCATTTTTTAAACAATATCTTCCGTAAAAAATCCATCCTTTCGGTGTATCAATTACATCTAATTATTCTAAATTGGGTGGTACTTATGATACTGAAGAGTAGAGAATTACTGATAGATACAAATGCATTGTTTTTCGTAAAGCTAGAGATGCGGGTGCAACATTTATTAATCGACATTGGGTTGCGAAGAAAGTGCATCGTTTGGTTCATTTTGTCAAAGACTAATGGAAAAAATCATATAACCAATGTTTTGCTGATTATTCAAACGTTCGTCGAAAGCTTGAACTATTACAAGCAAGTCAAGACATCATTCTCAAGACGAGCGGTCAACAAAAAGAAAGTTGTTCTGTAGTGGTGGAAAAGATTGCAGAAAAATAAAAGGAATATGTTACTCGAGGAACAACTACTAACTATCGTCGCAGAGAAGGATTAAAACTATTTTATGTTATTCAAAAGCTATTAAAATCTGAAACTCACACATCAAATCGAGTATGGTTCTGCGACTGTTTAAAAGATTGGACAGAAAAGGATTTTCTTCATCTCGCACCATTCGATGAATTCTTTGTCTGGACCATTCGTCGATCAAATCATCAGAACGACCGAATCTGAGCGAAGAATGTCGAAGAAGATGAACGCTATCGTGAAGTAGCTAGAAGCCAAACATTCATTGGAATTTTTGTGATATTCCTACGAAAAAAAAAAACTGAAAAGTTTGCGTTTGAACGCCGACTTTTAGCAAAAAAACGCTATATTTGCGTTTCAACGCCAACTTTTACGAAAAAACGCTATATTTGCATTTCAACGCGTTGAAAATGGAACAGAACGCGTTGAAACGGGTCATTTTCAATTTACAATGCGTTCAAACGTATCCTTTTTTATTTGTAACGCGTTTTATCAACCTAAAACGTCAAGTGAAAAAAACGTTTAAACGCATGATAGAGAAACACGTTTTTTCCCTTCAACAAATGCCGTTAAAAACATTGTTCGAACGCGTTTAATTGATTATGCGTTCTAACGCGTTTCTTTTGTTGCTTTTTTTTTGAACAATCCATTTTTTTATAAACGGTTGAAACAGTATCTTTTTTAATGCGTTTTTTCTCGGAAAAACGAATATTCTATAAATGAGTTGAAACGGAAGGTTCAGTTTGTGTGATTACAGTAAGAACTTGGCCTTATAGAATAAGAATCTATTTCGATTAGAATAGGTATCAAATGATGTCGAAACCAAATGGATGAGTTAGATATTACAATTAATTACTTCAAGTCATTTTTATATAATAAATAAGAGAATATCCAAATTGCATTTAATGAACAGATATATTTAGAAATAATAATAACAACTGGGTTAATAAAAGGATATTCTTTAACTGAACGCAGTTAATGTTGGAGATAGTGTTATTATAATTTGAGCAATAGATGAAAAATAGCCGGGTATTTCTATAGCTACGGAGCTTCCTGAGTAAGGTATGAAAGACCAAATACAATAATCCAGTCATAATCGTAATAAACTTCTATTTTCACGAAGTAGCTGTATATATATCTGTGACCATTCACAGCACATTTCTCTCTCTGTGTCGGGCAGGTCACCACCGTGAGTATATCGCCTACTTTTCTTCCTTTATTTCCATCTCGTCGGAGAAGGAAGAGAGGTTATGGGGAAAGAATATTGTTGTTCATCCGGTTATACAATAAAGTTGAAGGAAGAAGCACGAGAAGAAATAGAACTGTCACAATACCTTTTTAATCTTTCCATCTCTTAAGCAGGATGAATCCTACTTTAGTATAAAGATCAACTCTATACTTTTTTCTTATAATAGTAGCTAAATCGAAAAAGTATAAAGTGATAATGCCTATACACCTATTATCTTTCAGTCTGCTTCAATAGAATACAATCGTTTCTTTTTTTTTCTATACTAATCTCTTGTATAGTCCGTCCATGAATGTTCGATGTACTATTCTGTATGAAATGAAAAAAGATAATCTATTTAGTATCTGTACAGTAGCTTTAGTTAACGTATCGTATTTCAATATATCGAATAGTTCTATTGGATGATTCATGTTCCAAGTTTTCCCCTACCTATAAATATATTAAAAATTTTTTTCTTAAGTAGTTTCACTTATTCATTAAAAGCAACATGTAATTTTTGTATAGATAGCGCTACTATTCCGCTCGATTAAATGTATTTCTCAGAGTTGATTATAAGTATCACTAAAATAATTTGAATTTATACGTAGAAAAAAAAGATTTTGTTGTAAAAAGAAATCCCATGGAAATGTTCCGTTACTTCAATTCTTTAGTCATTAAATTACTAGGTTAATTATTCTTTGAGATCTAATTGAAGTTGCGCAGAATAATTTTCTTCCATAATTCTTTTTTACTTCATCAAACTGTTTGATGACCTGATCTTGATATATTGTTCTACTCTTTTACTCTGACTAATTTCTCCTTATCGTTTCGTTTGTTTTACTCTGACTATTTATTATTGTTCCATACTTTTCTGTTTTATATATTCTATTATTATCCAATCGTTTTTTTACCTTATTTTATCATGACTATTATCGCTGGACCCCTTTCTTTGTTTTACCTTTTCTATTATTCAATTGTTCGTTTGCTTATTTCATCATGACTGTTGTCGTTTAATCTCTTCTCGCTTTATCTATTTTATTATCCAACTATTCGTTCCCTTATCTTATCATGACTCTTATTACCTGACCTCTTCCTACTTCATCTATTCTATTATATAATCGATTTTTTTCCTATTCTACTTGAGTGCAATGCTTCATCGCTCCGTTCGTTTTACTGTAACCATTATATTTTTTCTGTTCCACGTTTATGCTTTTTATTTTCTAAGCACAGATTATTTTCCGCTATTTTGATTAATTTACTATTCCTTGATTCTTTCGTCCGTTTTATTCTGACTCTCATGCACTCATCCTTTTTTGAGTTTTACAATGACTATTTTGCAATGTCCTTTCTTGTGACTTTATTCTGATAATTATTTCTTCATTCTTTCGCCTGTTTTATTTTCACGGTTATCCAATCAAATTTCCCTTTATTTTTATCCTAAGGTTTACATGTTCAGCTCTGCTTGGTTTTTCGCCAACTTTCATCTTCTTGCCTTCTCGTCTGTTTTACGCATCCGATATCCCACGTTTCCTATCGTTCGTCTTACTTTGAGTATACCTTATTCTTTTTTTAAATAGCTTTAGAAATATAGATTTGGTCTGCGCTTACTTAGTCCTTGAGAAGTTACTAAAAGTTTTAGTTTTCCTTCTTTCTTCTCTGCTTCAGTTGTTATTTTACATATTTTTCCTGAATATGTATTTCATTCATTCGCGTCACTCTACTTAGCTTTTTTCAATAACTTCATTTTCCAGATTTATGAATTTTTTTCTTAAGACATATCGTATTTATCGTACAAGTCAAATTACTTGATATGCTCTAATATCTTTTTCTATTCATCTCTTATAGTTAGCATTTTCTTTTTGGATAGAAAAAGACTTTAGAGTATGTTAAGTAATTTGACTTGTACGATAAATACGATATGTCTTTAGAAAAAAATTCACCAATCTGAAAAATAAAGTTATTGAGAAAAGCTAAATAGAGTGACGCGAATGAATGAAATACATATTCAGGAGAAAATATGTAAAATAACAACTGAAGCGGAGAAGAAAGAAGAAAAACTAAATTGTTTAAATGCATCAATATAGAACTGAGTGCCGTTTTATATGGATAAAACGCGTCGTAGTGGACGCGTTTGAACATTGGTTGTTAGCGTTTTTTTGGTAAAATAATGCGTTTGAACGCGTTTTAAAACCTGCGTTTAAAGTCTAGCGAAAACGTTTTCTATAAAAATAAACGCGTTCCAACGCAAACTTTTTAGAAATTTTTTTTCATGGGTTTACTGTTAAGAGGTTACATTGGGTGATTGAAGATAAAGGTGTATCATGGACAGGTCAATATTTTCGTGATATGATTTTGATTGAACATGTTTTTTCATTCTTAAAAAACGAAGAAAATGTGGTCGATCCTGATGAAGTTATATTTGTCCATAACAAATCACCATGTAAGCAAGCATATCCGACCCAACATTTGCTCTAAGAAAATGGTGTTAAATTTTGGAGTAATGATATTTGGCCTGAAAATTCACCTGATCTCAATGTAGCAAAAAATATTGGAACAATAATCAAGGATGAAGTTGAGTAAAAAATGTTGTCAGAATCTCGACATTCTCGTTATCTAGAAGAAACACTCAAAATGCACATTTCGGATGTTCTGAAAAACATGGAAACTGACACAGATTTATTTGAAACTCTTTTGTGTTCGTATCCATCTCGACTACGTGCAGTAAAGGAGGCTAATGGTCGTCACACTGATTACTGATCGTTTTCGTTAAACGAATAAAAATTGAAGAATTTCGTATCACATTAATTCGAATTTTCTTTCATTAATAACTGTTCTCACACTAATGATCAGTGATGTTTCCTAAGTTTCGATAATTCTTAATATTTAGCACCAGTAAAGCCCATTTTTACAGGCTTTCATTTGGTATAAAATTCATTATTAACCATATTTGAAAGTATAGCAGTATACCCCCTATCAAAATATTTTTTTCAACCTAGTACTTTCAAAAAATTCAATGAAATAAACTTCTGTCAAATCAATTGATTTCTGTCAGAGCTAGGACGAAAGTATTTGTACTTGGACTTTTCGTACTTTTCCAAGTAAAAAGTAAAAGTACAAGTAATCGAAATATTCACTTGTACTTATACTTGTACTTTGAAAAAAGGACTTGGTACTTATACTTATACTTCAGACAAATACTTTGATACTTATACTTAAGTACAAAACTGGTACTTTTGTACTTTGTACTTAAAATACAAAATAATATCTGTTTCTGTAATTGAAATATTTTCTGTTTCGTTGAAATTTTGTCGGTTTTACATAACGCTGGAGCCATCCTCTTAAGATTCAATTCCTCACGATACTCTAACCACAAACTAATGCATCTTTGTTATAAAAATTTGAAGATGAATGATATACTTTGTTCTTTTATTATATTCACGTCTCACTTTGAATTATTCTGGCGTTTTGATTTGAATCGTATTTAAAGCTAAGACTGTAGAACTGAGCACTTAGTTGTAATTATAAAGTATTTTAAAAATCAAGGTCATTCAAAAACGTAACAATAAAAAAAAGAATCAGTGATTAAAAAATTTAATAAAATATATAAACGAGTTAAAACTAAGAGAGAGTTTCGAAACTATCTCTTAAATAAAGTTCTGATTCACTCGTAGAAAAACCAAACTTCTGAACACTTCTTCTTGCATTGACGTTCGTCTTGGTGACATAATAACACCTGCCTGACTAACAACTCGTTCACTTGATGCTGACGAGGTTTGTATAAAAAATATTCGTTGAACTACATTTTTCAAAGAGTATAATTGTGCATTAATCCAGTAAAATGAAAATCTAAATCGTGTTGGATCATTGATATATGCATTGATCTCATTTATGGGATTCCTTCCCGAATCAAATGAAACCCTATAAATATCGTCGTACTGGAAAATTTTACGTTTTTTAATAGTTGGCGTAACAACTGATTGTGTCGTATAACTGTTCATAACCGATGTTGAACCTGATGATTGTGTATTTTGCATATTATCGAATGATGTATTGTTATTCTGTTCATATTCATCTGATACCATTTGAATCAAAGATTGTTTCATTTGATATTCAATTACTAGTTTATAATTCATTTGACTGATCCAATAAAGTTTAAATTCAGGACCTAGTACGGTACAAACAAAATAGATTGGATCAGAAAAAGGATTATCGATAGAAACGATTTGCTGAGATAAACGTTTGATAATACCAACAAATCTTTTATTGACGGACTGTTCAAGGTCAACACACATCTTTTTCAGAAATGAAGTATTTGATTTTACATTTTTTAAATGATCGATAACATGCACCACCGATGGCACTACCAAACTCGCAATTACAACTGCTTCAGATTGAATACGAAGTGTTATTCCAACAAACGGTTCTAATAAATCAATTACCTCTTTTACTACAATAAAATCATTACTATTAAATCTAAGTTCATTATCATCAATTATGTTTTTTATTTCATCGATTGTTTTCTTTCCTAATTCGATAATTGATTCGCTCAGAAAGTACTCACAGCTCCAACTTGTTGTATTCAATCGATTTATTTTTTTTCCAATTTTAATTCATCTCTAATAACTAGTTGAAGACTATGTGCGAAACAGAATAATCGTATTGCAATATCATCATTTTTATCGATTGCATCTTTAATACTTTTGCATCAATTAATTAATATTCATTCACTTAACATATTAATATCATCATCTGTACTAAACTCCAACGAATTATCAGCTTGTTGTTGTTGTTGTTGTTTGTTATTGTCTTGAGCGATATCATCATCATCATTATCGTTTACATTCAAACCAAATTTATAGGCTTTTACCATATTAGCAGCATTATCAGTTATAATTCGGAATACTTTGTCCTTGATCTATTAAAAAAAAGTTTATACCAATGCGGGTTAGGGTACCGCATTTCTCTCAAAAAACAGAAAAAGTTGGTCTTTTTAGTTTTCAGAAAGATTCTTGTTTCTATGCAATTGCATTGAAATATATTAAAAATAAGTCTCATAATTCATGCAGAATGAGTGAATGATATTGAACATTGCCTACCCCCAGACCATCGAGTATTTGTTCCGTGATATTGTAAATATTTTTTCCAGTGTGTGGACCTTCAAGATGTAAGAAATTCAAAAGAAGAGCTCGCGGAACACAATGAAAATCAAGGAAATGACCCGTGACACCAACAAATGATCTTCCGCGTTTATCGCTCCAAGCGTCGATTGTGATACTTAAATGATTGATATTACTAAGTAAATCTTTTATTTTATCTAGAGTATTTTTCATCAACGATGGTAGTAATGTTTTGCTGAAATATCGAGCAGATGCAGGTTTCCATTTTGGTGCAAATGTTTTCAAAAAGTTTCTAAAACCAACATGTTCAACGATTGATAGTGGCATATTGCACTTCACAATTAAGTCTTCCAGAATAGCTTGGTTGATTTTGATGTTGTTGTTTGTTAAATTTTCCGAAAGATCATTTGTATCATTTTTAGGTGTAGCAGAATCTGGATATTTTGATTTATCGTACTGAGTATTATGTTTACGTTTGAGGTGTTTATGAAAATTTCCAATTGATCCAATAGTATCCGAGTAAATTTTTCCACAAAGTTTGCATTGGCCAGATATGGTTTTGTTTTTACAAGGATTAAACACGAAAAAGCTTTTGAGTAAATTGATGTGAAGAAGTGAAAATGATTTCGAATAAATTAAAAGCAAATATCACTGTTAAGGGGGAATATTGATCTAATTGATTAATCCTAAAACGTCTGATTTTATTTTATAAACGGCAACTATATATAGATGGACAAGATAGGAAAAAACCAATGACACATTGGAAATAAAACAAGACGAGGGAGAAAAATACCTGAACTATATCAAAGGAGGAGAAATATTTGGAAAATACCTTGATGCAAAGGAAAGAAAAGATATATATGTATATCGTATGTGTCATCTATGTACGATATAGTAGAAAAGGAGAAAGAAGGAACGAAAAGGAAAATACAAGTTATATATATGAGTCACACTATAACAATCACTTTATAATCTTTTACTACAACAGAATTGCCTATTTCTATAGGATGAATAAATAAACGAAACAAAGAGATCGGGAGAGAAATAGAAAGCAGTTAAAGATAAATATATTAATTCGTACGTGTTTACAATCTGTTATTTGTTAGGTGGTAGTTATACACCTCTCTTCACTTTCTCCTTTTGTCATTTTTCTCTTTCGTTCTGTTTGTGATTCATATGTATGTAGTTTTTCCTTTTGTGCTTATAACATATGTTTTGTCTTTTCTCTTGACAACTACTTCACTTTTTTTCTATGTGTCATCTGTTCATATGTATTAAGTATGATGGAATTTTTCCGATCGTTGTACCTCGATCAGCTGTTGGATATTCCTCAAACATGGGTAACGGATCATCCTATATAAAGCGGATGGTTTTACATTAATAAACAGCAGTGTGATACAAGACGCATTTTTGTCTATTCACGAAAGTTTTTGTTACCGTTATACAGAACTATATATATATCCATGATGTTAAGTTAAACGAATATTACCATTTTAAGATGTCTGTCATAATTATGACGAAATTCGACCAATGAATGCAAAGGATTTTTACATATCATTTGTGGTAAATTTTTCAGCATACTGGAATAAAACAATTTCATAAAATATTTTTATTGCCATTTACTTTTTGATCCGATGACATCTTAGTGGTGTATAAACACTTCGCATAACTATTTAACCTTATTTACATGATTATATTTGATTTATTTCTCAAGTACAAAGTAATGTGCGGTATCTTCGATCCGTATGATGGATTACCAAACGAAACTAATCGTGCAAACTGGAGAAATTTTCTTGGAGATAAAAGGTATTGCAAGGCGTACAAAGGTTTTTTCGAAAAAGAACTCATGGCTAGTGGAGAAAATTGGCGTCAGAAATTATTTGACTTATTATCAGAAAACAAGGAAGAACCATTGATAAACGGCGTAATAAGTGGATTTGCACATTCTTCTATTCATATTGGATATGCATCCGAATTAGATAGTCGAATAGTGGCTATTAAAGCACTGACATTGACTGCCGTAGACTACGATCAACTTCACGAAATGATTGATAAACTGAACCCGTCAAAATCTGGTTCGAAATCAGCTCTACAAGTTTTTCAAGATATTCGTGCAGACAAGCGATTGTCTATTTTTGAGCGATCTGAAGAGAATAAGTCGGTATCGGTCGCCAAAAAGACCAATGATATACTTCAATTTCATTATAATCAATGGAACACTGGTATGAACAATCTGAAAAAATCAATGAAAGAACTGTTTGATTTATCTGTTTACATCTATAGTGCCACACACAAACCTGATAAGAACGAGTTTGACTTCTTTATTCTTCATCTGGTTACTGCAATGCATGCTATCCGTGTAATCTATCCACATTTGAAAGATCAAAATCTGGCTAAACATATTCTTATGGAATTTTTCTATTTTGCAACCGTTGTCCATACTGCTTCAAATCGACCAGAAATCAATACTAAATTAATCGATGATTATCAGGTTGACGATATCAAGAATAACTGAAAATATGTAATTGATAAGACATTAAGTCCAAAATTAGCAATAATTAGACATCTGCCGAAAGTTGTACATTTTTTAAGAGCTGTTGAAGCTGATTATGGTGTCAAAAGTGGATTTTATCTAAAAATAGCTGTCAAAACTATCGACAATTTGAATCGAGATGATACCTGGGTTGGATCATCGGACAATCCTGACTATTTGGTTTCATTGAAACATTAATAATCGCTTTTTATTTCATTATTTTTTTCAAACGTTTTTATTGTATCACTTGTCATATCATTTGTACGAACAAAATTCTCTTTATAAGAATTATTACCTATTGTACAATTTTAGCAATTTGATTATCAATGTAATACAAAACTTAATTACGAAACTCCTGTAAATTTCCCCCTGCGAGTTGATATATTCTCCATCGACATATTCGAAGCATTTGTTATTGAACGATGCAATATACGACAAATGCTCTTGTATAATAAGTAGGGCTATCGATTCGCAACAAATACCATATTAAAATACAGAATATTGTTTTCTTCTAAACCAGTTTTAAGTTACTTTTCAGAACATATCTGTCTGTCACGTACTATTGGTTGTTAGATATCGAAATAATCGAAAAGTCCAAACGGACTTATTCGATAAAAATGTCAACATGATTATAAACCGAGTACATATTTCTTATCTAATGATTCATTCTCACTTCGTTTCTATACAAATAAACATGTCTAGGCAAATATAGGATTCATGCGTCTTCAACAATATAATCAACTTCGGACTTACTACATTTTTGTCATCATGAATGCTACATTTACAATAAACTTTGTCAAATATTATGTTTTTATTTATTTATTTTATTTATAATTAAATTGAATATAAATATATTCTCTTCAATTCTAAAATCTGTTAGTTAATTATAGATATATTCAAACCAACTTAATATTACACCAATCCATGATCTACCTAACATATCGATTTCTATCAAATATCAATCAATTAAAAGGTACATTCAAACTAGTCATAGTATGATCTTCTAAATAATAATAGTATTTAGATAACCTTGCTTACTTTCACCCACCCCCACCCTCAAAAAAACTTAGTTTTTCTCGACTTTTACAGAGTTATGTTAAACGAATAACTAGTCTTATGTGTCTAAAATTCCAATATTATTAAACGATAAAATTTTGAAATATTGATTGAATTATATTCACAATTATCAAACAGTTTTTTCATTTAACTTCATAAAAAGTAAAACCACATGCTCGCGAAGGAAAAAATAATCTACATTGATTTTTGTTTAGAACCAAAAAAAACAACGAAGCGGTCACTATATTCAAAGAATGGCGAACCTCATAACACAGAATGAAAGAGAAGAAAAAAAGGTGTTCTTTTTCGATGTCCTACATAATAAATGACGTTGCATTTGTTAAAGCTAGACATGAGTCATTATTATGACCAATATCACGACTTCCAAGACTGTATTCTTCTCGTCACTATGACTATGCCGGAACATAAACATCTTCAATTAATCATTTACTATAGATAAATCATTCATTGTGAAGAATCTGTGGAACACATATTTCGGTCAGAGATAGAACAGTCAAGTCTAAAATTGTATAAACATACAAGTGTTTTATGCACTTCAAATTTAATTTCTAATTTGAAATTTAACAATTTTGTCTTCATTTCAATATGACATACAAATACAAATAGAAGGTTTAATTACTGAACATAAAAAAAGAAAAAAAATGAAGCAGCCTTTTGATACATAGTTACCTGAACTAAATGAATCTTTTTTTTTAAAGTAAAAGTATCACATGGCATACTTATATTTGTTATAATTATATAAGAAATGTAAATTGTTCATCAGTATTTGGTAAAAAACATAATTCAAATATTTTTGCTTGTTCTCCAGTTTATACGAAAGCTTATATATGCGTTGGAAAATTCCGATTTCTCGTGCCTTGCGTCATCGTGATTACACAATTTGTCAATTCTTAGCGTCACTATGAGTCATTTGTCCTCCCACGAAAATAATTTATTTAGATAGTCTGCAGTGAGTGATTTTATTAAATAAGTAAATAATGATGAATTAATACAATTCACTATTATTTTAGACGAATATATCCCATTTGATTCAACGAAATTTCATGTTTTTAATTTTCAATTTGATTTAATGAATAATATTTATTTTCATTAGTCTTAATTATCAATTGCAAATATTTAGAGCTAGATTTTTATTTTATATTTATTTAAAAAAAAAACAATTTTTGCTTCACCAGCATGAATGAGATTTATTTACTTTGTGGCATATTAACCTTTTGTTTGGAGTTTCCAGATAACAATTGTTTTACAATATAAGTAGCAATAACATAAACCACACCTGTATTTCTTCTTTTCTTTAGGTGCAAATAATAAAACATTTACCGAAAACTAAGAAACTATAATTCTATGAATGATTCACATTATTGACACCATTCTTTCGAAAGTACGTACTCATTAACATACCTTTTTATCTGAACAATTGATATCGGTACGAAAAATAAATATCCTCATAAACTAGAGAGCATCCACGTTTTTGGATCGAATATATGTTGCAGCAATAGACCTCAGTAAGCTATTACATTCCACACTTCTTACTGTTACTGATATTGTTGTTGTACTACTATGCTACTATCTTTGATATATTGAGTATATGTTCTCATAAATAAATGATGAATGGTGTCAATTCGTCAAAATTTTTCCTAAATTTTCTTTACTCTTCTTTATTTATTTGTTTTGTTTAATTTTTATCCAATACACAATCTGAATGACAAACCTTGATCTATTTTCGAGTATTTTATATATCACCTACTGGTTATAAAATACGAGCTTGTTTGTATTTAAACGATGATGACAATGCTTGAGGTATTCATGTGTTACTATTTTTTGTACCTTTGCAATACTTAAACGATCCGATTCTCAATTTTCTATTCAATAATACAGACACATTTTGTTTCTACGATCAAACTCGAACACAAGGACATCCCCCAGTGAAACACCTTGTAAGCAAAATCTTTGAATCTTAATAATCTTGTGACAAGGTCCTGGCCAAGATCCTAGATACAGAAATGTAAACAAATCTTATAAACAGATCTTGACTTAATAGTACCTGTTACGAATGATTTTGGTACTGCTTGAAGCCAGATTGTGCCGGATCGTTTAAGAAAACATCATATTCATTCAAGGATGCTCATGAAGGACGACATTTATGAATGTTTTTTGAACTGACCATTGATCCCTAACTTGGCTCCTTGTGTTTGCAGCAAT
>JAJEKB010019265.1:43539-70568 GCA_022393335.1 Macrotrachela quadricornifera
AGAAATAATGTAAAAATCTAATTTCATTGGAAAAACCTAAAGTTTTTCTTCCGAATAGAAAATGAGTTTTTTAACATCTTTTAGTATTTTAAATTTCGAGAACTTTTATAAGTTCGACAATACAAAGTTTATAAAAACTCTTACTATTGCATATTAGTAAATCCCATGTTTGACGAACTTTCATTTAGTATAAAACTGATTATATGCTTTTCTTTAAAATAATATTATTTCCTATGGGATATTAGTCAAGTAGGTCATCCCAAAATATTGTACGAACTTTTGTCCACATCAGTTTAAAAGGACATGATCAACTATGAGAAATATGAATATTTTAAAATTTATTATTTACTATGAGATAAATGACATTTCAGATAATGAAACAAACATTAACTTTAGTTTGTTTGAATTTAATTGATTATTTCGTTTTAACCGAAGACATTGACAACATTAAAATTAATGATTGTTTCATTATAAAAATGTTACTCTTTTTTTTGTAAAAACCCTATGAAGATAACTATGACCAAATTGATTATAAAACAAATGTGCGCAGTTCGATTCGCACTAACATAAATCAAGTTTGGTTTTCATTCCTTTCAGTTTTTAGCTCAGTTGATGCTGTTTATATCACTGACTCAATATGTCAATTTAGAAGAACAAAAAATCAATGTCATAACAAACAATGAAAATATTGGTGATAGTGGAGTTTATAAATATAGTACAGATTGAAAGAATATTTTTCAATCTGATAATAAAAGACACTGTCAACGTGCAAATATGCAAGCTATTTATTGGAAATTTGATTAAAGCTTTTATTGGTCTTTATTTGATTACAAGGATATGCACATTTTTATTTTCATACATACACGAATAATAAGGGTATTTTAAAAAATTTTCTCTCATGCCAGACTTTGTAGAGCTTTATTCGCTGATCATTTTGATAAAAAAATCTTTTCGAAATTTCATTAAATTATGACGATATTATAATCAAAATATGAAGTACTGTGAAATACGTTAACATGCAATTATTTTCTGATCTACAAGCATAAAAAGTCAATTTGCATATCTCAAAATGCTACATTCTCAAAAAGTATGACATAGCAGCTTTTGTAGTGGTTTATATTTATTTAACAGAAAAAAATTTATTTTAAGATATTTGATAGTATTTAGTATTTCGACTATAACATCGTCATTACTCAATAAAACTCAAAAAGTTTTTTTACTAAAATGATCAGCGAAAAAAAGCTCTACAAAATATGCTATGAGAGAAAATTTTTAGAATACCCTTATTGTTCGTGTATGTGTGAAAATAAAATGTACATGCTTTTGTGAGCCTTCGCTGTACGGTGTTCCTGTGACCTTTGACCCTGCGGACATACAAGCAAGCAAACAAATAATGTAAGTTGTAAGATTCTTCTCTATCAGAAAGAAAACATAAACACTCGACATTCATTTATATTTTGTGAATCAAGTCGATGTAAATCGTCTGAACTGTTTGAGAGCTATTCACGCAAACTTTCTGGCCGGAGTCTGTGGAGACCCTATATATCTTAACAATCATTTTCATGTTTATGATGAAGATATGGAGACATTGAATTATTAACTACACTTCAATAGACATAAAATAGGTTGTGTTTTCTTCTGTAGGGTAGTTTTCTTTCCTTGTATTTTTTATTTATGTTTGTTACGAGCAGGAGACGTTACCATTGAATGTTTCAAGCAAGGATGTGGTGCACCATATCTCAGACTTCAGTTAAGATATAGTAATAAATAAGACTTAAATCAATAAACAAGAAGAGAGAGAAATCTGACAATTACTAAAGAGATGCTTAATTGAAGTTTGAATATAACCGGAAATTTTAAAAATATCATCAGAATCTCATAGACAAAAGGCGAAAGACAAAAACTTTGCCTCAATTATAATTTCTAAGTTACAATTCATATAGAGACTTTCTCATAAGTGAGGCAAAAGATAAAATTTTGTCTGAATAATAAACTATCAATAATATACGGACGATAAGGTGTCGAATTCGTCTTACAACATAAATATAGCACTAAAATTAAGAGCATACTTATTCAGTAAAAGATAGAAATCTTTTTTTCATTTATCATTTATTATAAAATTAATCGATGACGAAGACTTTACTTTATGGTTTTACAAGAAATCTTGTTTTTCATTTGTCATCAATTACAAAAGTGATAAGTTATATGAACTTGCTTAGAAATTTCTATTTCTATTTTTTTTAGAGTAATATTTTTTTAAAAATAAAAACTAGATAAGAGATTTATATGCAGTTTCTCGAAATATGCTTCTATATTTTTCAATTTATCAATATGGAAATAGATTCATATTAATCAAATGCTTTTTGTTTGTGAAAAAATGCGTTTTTTGCATTAATTTCTCTGGTAGATGTCCGATGGCAAAATACCCATACACATCATAAAAAAAGCATTATTTTAAACTTATTTTCGCAGTTAGGATACATATTTCGAAAAAGTTCAGTAAAAATATTCAGCCATCTAGTAAAGTATTACTTACCAAAAGACGAACTAGATTTTTCATTCTTAACAGTAATAATTGGCTTATTTCTTTTACAAGTCAAACGCTTATCATGTTAGTTATATATGCATACGAGGAAATAATAAGAGAAATACTAGCAAAGAATGCCCTTCATATATAAATGTCATCAACAATCATAAATCTTATGATATAATCAGATAAAAAAATAAAAAAGAAATTCTTTCACTTCTCGCACTAACGTATCTATAGTTCTGACTGAAAGAAAAGAAAGAAATTGGAGGCCCTTCTAACGCAATATAAATCTGCACTTTTCAATCAACATTAATTCCTTTGCATATTTATATTGTAGAACATGTTATGACACGTATTACAGATGTACCATAAGAGACAGTTGTATTGTGTGATACATGTGTATAGTCGTTCTTTTTCTTTCTTTTCTTACGTATACATTATATCATATCGGTCTATTTCTTTTCTTTCGTTCTGTTTAATATTTTTCCTCTATAGTCTTTCTTCTTTAATGTGATAACTTGGGTAATTTCCATAGTATTATGATATAGTTGGAATATCTAAACCAGAATTAATCTGATATAAATACCAAAATATTTTTACACATGGATAAATTCGTTTTTACTAAGTTAATAAATATATTAAAGATTCTATTTGATACGAATCTAACAGAATATATAACCGATCGTAACACTAACGTATCTTTTTTTCTATTACAGTTGGTTATGAAAGAATGTTATTTGCGTCAATAGCCTTTTTCCTTTTCTTTTTTCTCTCTTCCTCTACGTTCGATATGTCTTTGAATTTTACTTCTGCTTGGCTCAGATTTTTCTTTTATTTTATATAGTTATTCATCTGTCAAGTTTGTATTATGTCGTGCAGTTTTTTTTGTCAAATATATCCATGATAATGAATTCTTTATCTCTCCGCAGATGGACTTTAAATCGTTTCAGAGATAGCTCACAGAGAATCATTAAAAAAAACACATTAAAAGTGGAACGTAGTGCAATTAGAAAGTTCAGAGAAAAAACTAAAAAGATATCTTTAATTCACAAAATTTCCTCGCGTTTTCATTAATCAAATCATAGAAAATTTTTGCATCAGATTCAAATATTCATTAGATAAAACAAAAGAAGTGCGGGTTCAGGCAGATATATGCAACTATACAACATATGTTCTATTTATTGAATATTTTCAACAAACAGTATCTCTCTATATGATACGAATAAATAAGAATGTACTTTCAATTCATTCATACTAAATAACTTTATAGATAGTTATTTAATATATTCTCGTTAATAGATGTTTCATTTTTGAGAATATGCAATCAACATAAACATTATACAAGAAAACAGCTAAGTATATAGAAATTTAAGATTATTACTGAGTACGTTTAATAAATTTACAAAAACAAGTACAATATATTTCCACATAAATGATAAGATAAAAGAGAAAACACGATTTATAATGATAAATGAACAAATCAGTAAGCAAATGGGAGTCCTTTCCATAGCTTACACCTTCCCACCGCTAGGTTTTTGTCTTTTTTATTATTTTTTATTGGAACTGATGTGAAGACTTAAGATCTCGAAATCATTCTATCGATATTCTTAATATTAGTAAAACACTCAATACTTTAGAAAATAGTAAAAGGATGGGGCGTATAAGGAATGGAAAATGGGCTCCTAACTATTTATAGACAGTTCATTAGTGATTCTACACAGAAAAGCGAGGTGAGTTTTTTATATCGAAATCGAGAAAAATTTTGAATATTCGAAGTCATTTTGAGGCCAAAACATAGTAAAAAGAACATTGGGATCTTCTAGAGTCTTCAGTTTTTTTCAGTATATCTGTAACGTAGTAGCATTTAGCCGTAATGTATAACTTTTGAGAAATAATGTAAGACAAATTTGTCTTCATTAGAAAGAGCAATAAGTTCTGCATCCTTCCATATGAGAACTATAAATATTGTACAAACGATGAAGGATATTATTGTAGGTAACATTAATACTACTCTCCCATATTTCTCTACTAAACACAATTTCATACCATATTATTTAACACTACTCTGCCGTGTTTTAATTTTTTTCCATACGAGTTGCTTTCTCTTACATACTATTCGATAGAGCGAAGAAAGCTCTACAAACTGATTTATAATTCGTTCAATTTCGAGTTGATCCCACATATTAAAAATAGCCTGAAATGCTTGAGGGGCATGAAAAAGTGGGCTTTCTGACTCGTTTTCATTGGTTCATTACTACACTAACCCGATTTTTAATTAAAATAAATAACAAATTTGGATTGAGCATTCAGAACTGGATCGATATATATCATTTTCAATAATTTCGGAGTACTTTAATGTTTCTCGAAAAATTCGCCAGGGTCCTCTCAAGAGCAAGGTTCGATATAGAAATTCGAAACAGAATGTTTTTCTGCACTTTGTTTAACTAAGCAAAATGTGTATATACATTTTATTTTCGCAAGCGAAGTGTGACAACGTGTGCACATCGAAATTTATTACCTAATTTACAAAAAAAATAATAAATGTTCATTTTTTATCTGATCGAAAATATAACGCAAATATATAAGGTTGTATATACGACAAGCAAATGCACAATTATTTTTCAATAGGACACAAGCGAAGACATGTTCGAGAAAATATTATATATCGACATTTTACCTCCATAAAAAGACAAAAAACTAAAGGTTCTAATATTTCAATTAAAAACAATATCGGCAAAAATAAATCAAAATTTTCATATTCATCTTCTTCCTGATGCATAACTATATAATCATCGCAGAACCCTAGTGAATCTACTGCTATACCAAGTTCGATTCTACAATAATTGCACAAGCATCATGAACAGTTCTCGTTCAAATCAAACCAATGATATTCCCAGGTCAATCATGACCAGAATCGCAAACGAGCGTAAACTGTCGGCTGCGTTGACTTAAACCATCAGAAACAATGTAATTACGGCTATATACGACCCATGAATCACCCGTTTGGTAGACGCAATATTACGGCACACATCGCGCGGTATCACAACCGTTTCATAACGGATGTGGTAGTATACACTGAGATTTATGCCTGTATGTTAACGTAACTGACACAGAACATGTCGTTATCAAACTGACCTCACCCGAGAATCGACAAAGTCTATACTCATTCACATTTCTTCTATAAATCAGCGTCTTCCTAGGCACTTAGTGAGAATTTCCCTCAAGATTTCAATAATTTGATCACAGCTGATGAAAAGGATTTTTCTCAGGATTATACTATGAATTCGTCATTATAATACAATTCTAATTAATTAGCTTCACTCATTAGAATAGGATTTTATCAAGATCAGGTCTTTCTGAAGTATAAAGATGAGAAAAAGACAATTTTCTGACAGAAGAAGGAAAGAATCTCAAGCAGAAGTTACTTTTGACTGTATTGAAAGTCATTTGAAAGAAAAAAAGACACTTCTATATATAGAAAAACTTCAGTAAAACAAAAAGGTGATTGGATAGTAGTCAAAATTCTACGAGACGGATTAAATCTTATATTGTGGATTTTTCAATACAATAAAATTCTAATTAGCCCTCCTCCGTCCACCTGTAGAATTACCACTTATGGTCCATCTGGGCTCCGCATGGATCCGAAGCTCATAAGGTAGATACAACAGACGCTGTAAATATTATACTATGATAGCACTGTGTGGTATATGATTTGCGTGTTACACGATAATTATCTTATAAAAAAGAAACTATATTTAGATATTTTATATAGTATTTCCGAAACTTTTTCTTACAAATCCTTTTTATCCTAAAAATGTCTCGCTACACACGGTGTAAATAACTTCTTGATGGTTAAAACAATAGGGATTATTACAACTTGAACAATGAGTCATAACTCTCCGATTGCGCTCTTATGAACAAAGATGACAACTCTGCTTTGGAGTGTCTGTTGAAACTACATTCGGTTGTGAAGCAGCTACAGTTAGTCCAATTGCTTGCATAGCTATTCGAACACCTTGTTGAAGTGCTTCTGGTTGATGTATATCGACGATAGCATTTCTTCTCATTCCATTCAGGATTTTTCGTTTTCCAAACTATGAAAGCAGCAAGAGCGCCCGATATCAAGTATGTTGAAGAAGAAAGTCATTGTCCATCGTTTTATTTTTCGTTTACATAAATATGTCCGAACCAGCTGCTCCATTCAATCAACACCTCCCTTTTATATTGTTATAGTACAAAATAATTTTTGATTTTTTTCTTTTCGTCATCGACAATTGTTTGATCAGGATGAAGAGGTGGTAACAAAATCACAGCATGTGCCTTCGTAGGTACATAGTTAACTAGCGTTAGCTGACGACCAAAGCAATATCGATGATTGCTCAGGACAATGAGTATCAGGCTCCAGCTCTCGTGGAATTCTCTTCTTATTTCGTCGAATCGTTCCAACTAACGTCGTCCGAACACCTAGAAGAGCTAGTGAAATAATTAATAGTGGTAATTGACCGTTCTGTATTGATCCAAGGATGTACTAACCGTTCTACTAGGTTACGAATTCAATCTGTATTTTTAGCTGCAGTTGGTACTCGAGGCTGACGTCCGAACTAAACTTCAGTATTCAATGGATATGCTTTATCTGAGTCATAACACCAGAAGATCTTCAACCCATACTTCCTAGGTTTACTGAGTGTATATTGGCGAAAATTACATTGATCATGAGTTGGAACTAGTTGTTCGTCGACAGTGAGTAATCCAACAGGGATATAGCATATTTGCAGGCAAGCTAAGAACATTGTCCATAAATCGCTTTTGTAACGATTCTTGATCATAGTTGCTCCAAATACTGGTCGTCCGTGAATCATTCATCACAATTCATCCACCATTTCATTCTTTGCTCGATGATTGTTTGTAAGGAGCAATAGTTCAATGAAAGTCCACATTTTTTCAAGATCTGTATCCATCCATTGACTTTTTTTTATCAGGATTTCGTTCACTCCATCGTTCGAAGATTAGATGTGCTGGTCGACTGGTGATTTTGACTAAAAGAAGAATCATTTCCTGAGTGATCAGAAATAGTTCCTCATCACTGATACTTTCGGTTTCAACACGATTTTCATCAGATTCATCATCTGAATCCCTTTTGACCACACTATCATCTGATTTATCAGAAGTATCTTGAAGAGTAGAAGGTATATCTACATCTTCAGAATCGCGATTTATTAGTATCTTCGTCGCTGGACTTTTCATCGAACTATTTCGAGTCTTCGAGTCAATATTTAGATTGATTGAAGTTACAGTATTTTCTTTTGCTCCTATGTGTTTTGATAATAGTCGTTAACGATGCAAAATATAGTGATTGTATTGCTTCGAGGAACGGGTATATGTTTTTTTGCGAAGAATAAGAAATAATTCCGTAAAGCATATTAGAGAAAAAGGGATTACGAGAAGACTCAAAAGAGAGTACATGTAATATATGTAGAAAGAATCAGAAAGAAAATAGATGCACTTGAACATACTGGATGATCCAAAAATTTTGGTACTTCATAGAAAAATTTCTTTTTCTCCGTCATAATAAATCCAAATATGCTCAAATTTGGGGATATAATCTCTGACATTTAGTTGAATATTATCCCAAATTCGCATGGTTATAGCTCTAATTATAAGGAAGACATATAAGCTTGAAGTAGACAGCTGATTTTTAACTCAGGCCACAATCATACTTTTATTATAAAAAAAACATACAGAATAAATAATTTTTATCGTAACTACAATTACAAATAATACCAAAATTTATAATATCAAATGCTGTTATAGTGTTCTTCACTTATTCAATAACCTTGTTTTTTAATCGAACATTCTAATCGTCTTGCTATTGAATTTATTCAGTTTAAGCAAATTTGTGAAGTAATGGTGTTTCAGATCAGTATAATCTTTTCTTTCAATATTGTTACATTTTCATTTTCATATTCATATTCATCTCATTTCTCTTTCATGTATCCCTAAATATTTTCGATTGACCAAATATAACGATCTGGAACACCATTACTTCACAAATTTGCTTAAACTGAATAACTTCAACAAGAACGGGAAAATGATATACAATATGAAAATAAAAAGTCATAATCAAATAAAAATCAAAAACTAACATTATACTATGGGATCCGGATGGATCCCAGGCAGACAACAAGCGTATATTTGTACTTTAGGATAATTTATGTCATAGACAATCAATGA
This sequence comes from Macrotrachela quadricornifera, assembly GCA_022393335.1. Classification (NCBI taxonomy): domain Eukaryota; kingdom Metazoa; phylum Rotifera; class Eurotatoria; order Philodinida; family Philodinidae; genus Macrotrachela; species Macrotrachela quadricornifera. Next base: position 52,301 of record JAJEKB010019265.1, read on the forward strand.
TGATAAGCGAATGCTGTCAGTAATATGCTCTACTAATCTTCACTAGAGCATATCTAGAGAGAGATTTTATAATCTACGATTATGGGTAGAAAACATTACAATGAAATCAGTTGGATCCGCACAGATCTCATGTGGGCGTTTCAAGGTTGAAAAGAGTATTCATGCCGAATGCCCTGTAGAAAAAAGATAAGAAGGCTTTCGGGTTACGAAAGTTTTGTAAGCTTCTCATTTAGAATTGATTTATCCCGGAAAAAATGTGCCAAAACAAACTTCTGGCCGGGTTTTTGTTACTTCTAAAACTTAATGGAAGACATTATATCAATTAAAGGAAAACTTCGTATCTAGTGAGTGAAGTAATTCAAACAAAATAAATAGAATACTCAAACAAAGTTTTTTCAAATTATCTGGTGTGAAGTAAAATAAAATAGTTTGTTCGCATCGATATCATGAAATTTTAGTATGGTACATTCATAGCTTCCAGTCGTACTATATCGTATAAAATGCTCATCTAATTACTTTAAATATGATAATGCAATTAACTACTAAAAGCATTTCTAGTCGACATGCGACTTATAGAATGCTTTTTTCACGGAGTTTCTTCGCTATCCTAAGAAATATTTTCAAGAAAACAATGAAACATTAGTGTAAATTGTGATCTCGTCAAACACAAAACCGAGCAGTTTGGAGTGGCGGATCGTAAGAATACCAACGACCGACTGCAAGCTGTCTGCGACACTTCACTTTAGAAAGTCTCAACAGAAAATTGAAAAGGTACACTCGTTTTATAAAATAGGCTTCAATAATAGCCTTATACAGATTTTTGTACGCCCATATTTGATCAGTGGTAGTGCTCAAAACAGATACCAACAAGAAGCAGTAGACGATGATTAGATCGAATTCAGTCAAGGGTGAAGCGAGTTGCACCGACGCGCGTTACTTGTATTCAATTAACAAGGATCCATTCACATTGATTGATATTGACAAAATCTATCGTGATCATATTCATTATCTTTAGAAATAGATGTCATTATTCTTGAAGCAAAGTGTATGAACAATTTTGAATCAAATCAAAGGATCTCATGTTACTGTTTTTAGTCTAACACAACAAATATAGGTCTAAGACAGCTGAAACTTTCAGCAAAAATACTATGACAATCGGACTACATCTTGGCAAAAAATTATATCTCTATATCTTATATTCATCTTGAGATAATAAAGAAACAAAGCAATATGCCAGGTGTGCGAACAATTTTGAGCACCATTGTATGTATTTCAATTCAAAAGTGCATCCGGTAAAAGTTGAAGTATTCTTTGATTATTTTAACCCTTGAGTTCAGGATTATTTTTATACAGTGAAAAAGAACGAGAATGGTTGATAAGTAAATCAGCCCTATAAATTTTTTTTAATTTGAAATCTCAACTATATTATACCAAACGAAAGAACTTGCCAGGGAGAATCTTGAGATGTCCAACGAGTTTAAGGCCCATCTTTTGACTATAGATAGACGTCGATGAGATATGAAAAACTCCAAAAGAATACGTTCCCTTAGGTCTTCCTTTTAGAGTTATAGCTACTTTAGTAGAATTTCAGCCTATAGTTCGATATGTATCAAGAAATCGAATGGCATTATTTCGAGCTGAAATTTAGCCCGCAGAAAGCTATACTTATGAAAAGAATACACTGAAAATTTCAGCTCAAAAAATGTTTCCTTCGCCAGATATTCACTCCACAAAATTAATTTGCATCCTCGAACGATTCATGAATTTCATGATTTTTGAGAGTTCGATATCTGGCGAAGGAAACATTTTTTTTGAGCTGAAATTCTCAGTGTATTCTATTCATAAATATAGCTATCTGTGGGCTAAATTTCAGCCCGAAATAATGTCATTCGATTTCTTGATACATACCGAACTATAGGCTGAAATTCTACTAAAGTAGCTATAACTCTAAAAGGAAGGCCTAAGGGAACGTATCCTTTTAGAGTTTTTCATATCTCATCGACATCTACCTATGGCTAAAAGATGGGCTTTAGACTCGTTCAACACTTCGGGACCTCCCCTCATTAGTGAATTGAATATTTTTTGTGACGAAAGTTGATCTCTTAAATGAAACCATGGAGAGCTATGAACATGACAATGACTAAATGACTGAAATATTACAATTTAGCTTATTGAAAATTCTTCATGGTTTCATTTCAAAAGATTAAGTTCTGTCACAAAAACCGCCCAACATGATAAACACTTTCGTTTGGCATATTATAGTTGGGTTTTCGAATACAAAACTTATTGTAGGACTGATTCACCTATCAACCTATTTGTATTTGTTATGACACATATTAAAGATGTGCCATAAGAGTGTTGTTTTATGTTATACATATGTCGACGTTGACTTTGAAATGAAGGAAAATAAAATGGTCACGCAACAACGAATAATAGATGATTTTCGATTAGTGAAAAATGATCGATTTAAAGTTCACAGAGAATTTGTTTATATTTTTCACACTATTATAATATTTAATAATGAAGGAAGCGTTCTACTCTAAATTAAATGCTTACCTAAATGCGTTAAGTTATAAATGACGATTGAAATATGTAATAACAAGTGAAACATAGAACAAAATATTACAATTATTAACAAAATGGAAAAAAAAATAATCTATCATTCGATTTTTGGGTCAAAAAATGATTTACTATTACTAAGATTAGTGAACAACATATAATTTATTGTATAAAAGAAAAACTACCTATCGCGCACTTCGAAAATCTGTATGATACACTTAATGAATGTCATCCTGCTGTTGGTCATCTAGGCAGAGATAAAACTTGCCATGAGGTAAATTGATGCACATTATCTTATGTTTCATGAAGCATTTTTTTTCGTAACGCAGGTCAAACATCGATTTGCCCAGGTACCGCTTGAAATACTTAAGTTATTTATTAGCTTATGACATCAATGTGCATCACGAAGAGTTTTTCCTAAATTAATTGCTGGTAAACCAATAAATGGGAAGCAGTGAATACGATGAATACAGATAGATGTTTCATAGAAAGAATCATTTTTTTAAAGTTCTCATGACTCTTTACTATGGCATCAAAGGAGGGTAACAATGTTGCTAGCATACTACAATATATTTTTTACTAATTCGGTGCACCGAAGATACCTCAGTCAGATAACGGCAGAGAACTGACTGCCAAGATGGTTATAGATTTAAGAAAATCTTGGCCCGGTTTATTAATAATAAATGGTCGGTTTGCCATCCTCATTTTTAAGGACTGGTGAAGCGAGGCAACTCTATTGTTCAACAGTTACTAGGTAAATGGTTAAGTACCAATAACATATCCAATTGGCCGTCAGGTTTTGCTCCAGTGATGTTAGCTATTAACAGTAGTATAGCAAAAAGTATGAAAAAGACCCCATCTGAAGTTGTTTTCGGGCAACATCCTCGGAGTGAAGATGATATTTGAAAGTATATTTTTAATCATCAACAGCAAAATGATAATAATAAAATAATTTTAGAAGATTTATCTGATGATATTGTTAATATCCTTCAAGAGGTGTATAATGTTGAATCTCAATTAGATTTAAATCAAGATAACGACAATGATAATCAATTAGGAACGAATAAAAAACTGGCACTTGATGTAGTTCAAGAATTAGATAATGAAAAAGAAGAATACATCTCAGGAACTTATTGTTGATCGTGAAGAATATGTTGATGACATTGAAACAGTACAAGATCTTGTTAATTTACACGATAGTACACATAATGATCGTCACCAACAAATTCGAGAAGTTCAGCAATCATACCTAAAAATGTAGAATCACAACTTATTGAGTATAAAACAAGATTAGTAGAACGACAACGAACGTATGTGGTTGATGATATTGTTGGTTCAAAGGATTCAGAAGTTGGTCGTAAAAATACTTCTTCTACAATTTTACTATGCAATATAATCAATAAATATTCTCAAAATGGGGAATTCATGTACACAGTTGCAACACAAAATAGTATTATAAAAGAACATTTTGATCCAATGGTATTTTTAGATCTTACCACAGCGAATTTTGCATCATTACGTGTGATGAATGTTGATGGACTACTAACCATTATCTTTACCCGAGCAAGTCAACTTTATGCAAATTTCAAACCAGCAGAAACTTGCAAATACTCAGGAGATTGCAACACAAATCGATGTTTATACTAGAAAAATAAACGAAAATCCTTTGCGAAATGTCATAGTGATAAGAAAGTAAAATGTAAAAATTGTTAGATTTATTCTGTGACTTGTTCTATGATAACTTAAATATTTTTATGTTTTCTATTCTTAGGTCTTTATTCCATGTTAATTTTTTTCTCTCACCTTCATTCACTTTTTTTTGGTTTATGCTCGATTTTATTGTAACACTCGGAAGTGCTTACAAGAAATGGAAAGAAAGAAAAATGAAGGAATGTAATAGGGGAAAAAAGCACAAGCACATGTGAGTTACAAATAACTAAAGTGGGATAAACAGGGTGTGAAGAATTAAAGTGAATCCCTATTTCCCTATTTTCTTTTTATCATGTTCCTTGATGAACTCAAGCCAGTTAAGGAGAAGTGAACGATGCCTTAATTTAAGGAGTTTAATTCGCTTTAACAGAAAAAGATGTCCGACATTATTGTTGGTTTGTTTTCTTTATAATGTATCATTTAACATAAATATCAAGAGGATCTTTATGTGTAATAGGAAAGATAACAGCGGAAGGAACGAAAGGGGCACGATGGATCAATCTTATAGCTGTTTGGTGGTTCCTTCTAAATAATTCCTGGTACGATGTGAGAAGGAAGGGAAAAAGGGGGAAATCCATGCAAAATAGAGGAAGATATAGGCAAAATAGCAACTTCTCAACACATTTTTGCAAAGCATTTTCCCCTCACGTAGCCATTTTATCTTGCAGATCGATTTCTGAATCTTTTCGATGCTTTTACAGACAGTGGATTTCAAGGAAATCTTGCTCGATCAATTGAATCCAAAGTACTTAAATGTATGAACTATTTCAATTGTTTTCCCTAACATGAAGATGTCCACCTTAGGTTTCTAAACTTGGGACAAGAAGACTTGTGTGATAGTTTTGCTGACATTGATAAGTTGTTTCCAACCGTTCGAATAATGGACAATCTTGTCGTACAGTCTACCTCCGTCCACTTCTAGAAATCTGATTAATGAAGAAAAGGATTTTTGTATAGATGCTCTAATGAGCATACTGAGGTCATCTACAAAAAGATGACCTGAGTGAACACCAAGACAAGCTACTAGATCGCTGTGGTAAACTATAAAGATAAGTGCACTAAGGCTACCGCCTTGTGGGAGTCCAACCTGAACTTTGAAGACCTTTGACTTGGTTTGGTCATCGTAAATATATGTTGTACGGTTACCCAGCCAGCTATAACTCATTCTCAGCAAGCTGGGAGGCATACCTAACCTGTGCAACTTAACTAAAAGATCTGCATGCCAAACCAAGCCAAACGCCTTTTCATAGTCAACATAGATGGCAAGGGTAGGGACATTGGCAACTAAATTGTTCTGAACTTCTTGGAAAATAGATGAAACTCTAGTCTGAAGAAGACACTTTGATCTGAATCCAGATTGTTCTCGTGGTGCTAGATGGTTTCCTTCTACCTAACTACGTGTTCGATTTAGGAGAATTTTTTTAAAAATCTTAGAGTGAATGGCTAATAAGGAGATAGATCTGATATATATACAGTTAGGAATACCGATCTTAAGTTTGCTGAGTGTAATAACTTTCGAAGCCTTCCAAAAAAACAGGATAGCTTCCTTCTTTTAACTACAGGTTAAAACATGTTACTGGATTTTGTATACAGGTTGGAGAGAGAATTTTTAGTATGAAATTAGATATTTGATCAATGTCTGATGATTTATTCCCTTTCATCTTTTTATAATTTTAGTAACTTCTGTAATAGAAGGGGATTCTAAGCCTGGTCCTATAGGGGAAGTTAGTAGTTTCTATATTTCTTTATGTTCATTTTCAATTTGGATACCGTGAGAATTGACTGGATTGATTTCAGAGGATTTAGCTAAGTCTCGGAAATATTTATGAATTTCATCTGTAATCTTCTGCTCGTCTGAAATAATTTTTGATCTGACAGATAATTTTGAAAAGGGTAGTGCTTTTGGTTTATAGATTTTTGAAAGGTGGGATCAGAAGAAATTGTCTTTCTCCTTATGAGAATGTTAGATAGCGGATAGAAAACTCGTCCATCTGTTCGATTTGTATTTATATATCTCTTTTCTAACCTCTCCTGTCATAACTCTTAATAACATCCTGAAATCATCGTTACTAACACCGTTGATTTTCCTTTTGCTATAATAGACTGTAAATTAGAAAATAAGTTATAGAGTTTTTTCAAGGATATTCTAAAAATGCCTATATGAATTCGACGAACATTTTCTAAGTACTTGAAAGTCACTAGCGATTTTTAATTTGCAGTTTTTTGCTGGAAAATAAATTTGATTTCATACATTCCCGAAAATCAAGGATTTCATAAAAACTCGATAATCAACTAGCAAATAATAAAATTTGAAAATCGCTTGAACGTACCAAAGCATTTCTAGAATTTCAAAAAATTTACAGTGTATTTGTTTCTGATCTGTCGAACTTCCCGAAGCCTTTTGATAATGTGTGGAGGGAAAAAACGTTGGAGTTTTTCTCTTTCATTCCATCGAGTTAAACGACTTCTTAGAGTTGCGAAGAAACGAACGTAACATTGATATCAGATGTCAATAGATTTTCTTATTTGTTCGTTTACCCAAAACTCTTCAAGAAATACTAAAGTAACTTGGAACGAGGTCCAATCGATGTAAGGGAAGAAGCCATTAGTTAAAAAACCAATGTTTTGGATATTTAGAATTGTTGACCAGTGGTCACTCGTACCGAAAGACAATGTTTCACATTCTGCTTGATTGAAATTAGAAAACGTCAATTCAGTATTCCTCTGGAATCTTTTAGATGTTGGTAAGGTAGAAGGAATAAAATTTAAATCATTCTCTTCAATCCGTTTTTTAAGACAGGTGCCTCATGTATCTGTATATTTAACTACCCCGTTCAACTCATGTTACATTAAAGTCATCTGTCAAAATAGTACCTTTTACCAGGAAGGGAGATAGATCATTTCAATTACGGCTTTGACACTGCAGTCGATAAATACCTATTATTCTAATTTGTTCAGAGAGTCCATGTACGTCAATAATTACTGTATTTTCTAAATCAGTATCAGTTCTTGTTAGCCGAAGGTGCTTCTCAACCACAATCATGACTCTGCCGCTGTGATTTGTACCTTTTTGATAAATGGGCGAGAAATAAGGGTTTTTGAAACTATTTTATAGTTCACCGAGTTCTGTGCATACACAAACTGGACTATCCACCTTATAAACTAAATCTACAGCTTCTAAGGATCTTGTACCTCATCCTTACACATTATATGTAAGGACTTCTAAGGGAATGAAATGATTAGATGGTGACAAGGATTACTTTCCCAATTATATAGAATAAAATCGAGAGTAGAACTAGAATACCATTCTTTCCAAATCACTGCAATTCTTTTTTGAATTTTAGAATTAAATTTCCAACTTTCTAGTCTATCTAAAGCTATTTCGAATGGGGATTTTATTGATGAGGAAGGATAATAAGAAGAAGTAGGGAGAAGGGAATGAGCATAAATGTTAAGAACTAAAGAAGAAAGAGACATCTTGAAAAATAAGAGTTCATAGAAAGGTCCTCATTTAGTCCAATCGTGGGGGGGGGTTGAAGATGATAACCTTCACGTGGTCCCCTCTGTTACGGGCTAAGCACAACCAATACCATCACAATGACAGACTAAACGCTGGCCAAGAGCCTCTCGGTCGGAACCGCAACTCACGGATTCATTCAAACACTTTCATGATGAAATACAAAACCAGAAGCATCGGATCAAACGTTCGAGTATGCCACCTTAATGTATAAGGATTGTCTCGCGAAAAATGCGACTACGTAGCCAGATTCTTACGCCATAACACCATCGACGTACTGGCTATGCAAGAAACCCACCTAAAAAACGAGGAACAAGCTAATCAGTGCTGCATACCAGGATACGTCATGGTAGCGTCTCAACATTACCCGAAACACGGAATAGCCACTTTTGTTAAGAACAACCTTCAACACAAATGCCAAGATAACCCGACTCGGATGTCACCCTATTCAATAACAATCAAAATAATCGGCGATCTCAATACCACCAATGTTTAGAAACCACCTAGCGCTGATTGGCCCACACCTGTAATACGGGAACTTAGTCATCCCTCCCTCTATATCAGTGATTTTAATAGTCACCGTATGTCTTGGGGCTACAACGAAGACGACAAAGATGGAAAAGCATTATCTGAATGGCCCTCTACTCAAGAAAAGTTTCTGCTCTTCGAACCGAAACAACGAGGAAGTTTCCATTCTGCTAGGTAGAAGAATGATTATTCTCTGGACTTAAGTTTCGTCTCCGTCGACGATCTCGGACAACCGTTAGCTGCCACACGGACTGTGCTAGGCAACTTCCCGAACAGCCAACATCGACCAGTGATCGTCCACGTAGGAATTCAGATACCACAAATAAAGTCTTTACCTAAACCGAGGTGAAACTTCAGGAAAGCGGACTGGACAGGATACTCTTCAATCGTTGACCAAACAATTAATAGAATTCCTGCTACTCCGGGCAACTACGAGAGGTTTGTTAACCTCCTCAAATCTGCGGCTAAAAGCCACATTCCACGAGGATACAGGAAAGCATACACTCCCTGTTGGAACTCTGATAGTGAAGTCCTGTTACAAGAATATCAGAAAAACCGGTGACCCAGCAACAGGAAAAGAACTCCTAGAATCTCTAAATACAGCAAGACGGCAGCGATGGACAGTAACTGTAGAGAAACTGAACTTTAGTCACTCTAGCCGACAAGCATGGAAGTTACTTCACAACTTGGGTGGTAGCAATCCTAAACAACGCCAACAAACGGAAAGTCGCCGCGGACTCCATTGCTGCTCAAGTCGTTCGTAACTCGAAGAGCCCAGAAGATGTTGTACACAAGCGAAGAATCAGAAAGGAGCTTCGCGAAGCCTTTCATAATCTCCCAGCATTTTCTCACCTCATAACGTCTTTCACCATACACGAAGGGAACAAGGCAATCTACGCTATGAAACCTAGGGAAGCAGCGGGCTTGGACGGAATCACCCTCACCCTCAATTATGGTGCCAATATAAGATTATTGGCATTCTCAAGCCTGGCAAACCCGCAAGAGATCCGAAAAGCTATTGGCTTATATCTCTACTCTGTACCACTTTTAAGCTCGTGGAACGGATGCTACTCGCACGGCTAACTCTCATCTTTGAAGCTATCATAGCTAAAGAACAGGCCGGCTTTCGACCAAACCGAAATACCTGTGATCAAGTTCTGGCGCTAACCACTAACATCGAAGTCGGCCTCCAACAAGGTCTTAAAACTGGAGCAATTTTTATCGGTCTTACCTCTACCTACGATACAGTTTGGCGCGATGGATTACTCCTAAAACTTACCTAAATTGTGCAATGCAAAACGACACTGCAACTCATAGCAAACATCTTGACGAATCGCACATTTCGCGTTTACATAGGAGGGCAGGCCAGTCGATCTCGACGTCTAAACAATGATCTCGCTCAAGGATCAGTATTAGCAGCATGTCTCTTTAACATTTATATTAGCGATATACCAATCATGACTTCACGTAAATTTGCGTACGCTGAGGATCTTGCTATTACTGTTCAAGGTCATGACCTAACCCAAACTGAACAAGCATTCATCGGCGACTTAGAGAAGCTAGAGTCATATTTCAAGTCGTGGCGATTACGTCCTAATCCTCAAAAAACGGTGACCTCCGCCTTTCGCCTAAATAACTGCCTTGCAATGACTTCTCTACCGGTCACATTCTGTGGAAGCACACTGGAACACGACCCCATACCTAGGTACCTCGGCGTCATCCTTGAAAGAAGCCTAACATTCCAAAATCATATAGCGAATATAAGCGCAAAAGTTAAATCGCGAGTTAGTATTATACAAAAACTCGCTGGAACTAGCTGGGGAGCGCATGCCCCAATCCTACGCACGGCTACACTCTCATTGGTCTACTCTGCGGCTGAATATTGCACTCTAGTGTAGAGCCGTTCTACTCACATCAAGAAACGTGACACACAACTTAACTCAGCAATGAGGATCATAATAGGTGCAATGAAATCAAGTCCAACACCATGGTTATCTGTTCTATCAAACATCGCACCTCTACATATAAGGAGAGAGACTGCCACACAAAGAGAATACGCAAAAAACCTAAAGAATCCAAGCCTCCCGATCCATGAAGACCTCGACTGCCTGCCTCGCACCCGTTTAAAATCTTGTAAACCGGTCTGGCTATCGGCTGAGCATACTGATTTCAACACACCAGCCAAAGAAAAATGGCGGGCAGAATGGTCGAATACCCAGTTAACAAACAAAGACCTTATCACTGACTCAGCCCAACCACCATCTGGTTTCTCGCTTCTCCGTAGTCTTTAGGTGAAAGTTAACCGAATTCGGACATCCCACGGCCGGTGTGCCTACCTATTACACAAATGGAAAATGAAAGATAGCCCAACATGCCAGTGTGTAGCCGAACAGACAATAGCCCATATAGTCAATAGCTGTTCGTTAAGACCCCTCAACGGAGGCATCGCTGCAATCTATCACTTAACACCCGAAGCTTTGGCATGGCTAACACATCTGGATATTGACTTGTAACAGTTTTTATTTTATTATTTTAATTTCGTTCTTGTTTTTGTTTCATGTTATGTTGTTGTTGCTTTGCTATGTTGTTAACTGTTTTGCAACGCGTCATACGAAAGAAAAAGAAGCTCAATTTCGCAGTTGTTTTTATTATTGATGAGGTTATTGGTTATGTTTGGATGAGGAGGAGAGTTGGAAGCAAAAGCTTGGTTCGAATTACTTGATCCCAATTGTTCTTTCCGTTTTTGAAGAGCATCCATTGATTTATCAATAGATTTCTTTAACTTAGATTTTACATTGCTCTTGCCTTGTACCCATTTTGATAAGAACAAAACTGAATCAATGGCAGCCGTTGTACTGTTATATTGCAATAAGATATTCTTTTGTTGAAGTTCAATACGACTGTTCAGTCCATTTAAATGTTTATCAATCCGAATGATTAATTCTGATAAAACTTTAGTGGTTGTTCCTCGACTGTAGAGAGGGTCATATGAAAAAAAATAGTTTGTATGTTTGTTTGTTTGTGGGTTTGTGTCAGGATCAAAAAAAAATCATATAGAATGGGTTCAAAGGTCAAAAAAACATCATATCAAGGGGGAAACAGCGGAGACTTCAGTCCTGAAGTCTTTTGAAGTCTTCTGAAGTCCCATGAAGTCTTTTGAAGTCTCTTGAAGTCTTTTGAAGTCTTGAAGTCTCTGCTTATTTCTGGTCTTTTGAAGTCTTTTGAAGTCTCATGAAGTCTAATGAAGTCTTCTGAAGTGTTTTGAAGTGCCGTGAAGTCTTTTGAAGTCCAATGAAGTCTTTTGAAGTCTTTTGAAGTCCAATGAAGTCTTTTGAAGTCCCGTGAAGTCTCATGAAGTCTCTTGAAGTCTCATGAAGTCTCGTTGAAGTCTTTTGAAGTCTTTCGAAAATTTGAAGTCTCTGCGAGTGAAGTCTTTTGAAGTCTTTTGAAGTCTTGAAGTCCGCTGTTTCCCCCTTGCATCATATAGAATGGGTTCAAAGATCCAAAAAACGTTATATAGAGTGGGTTCAAAGATCCAAAAAACGTTATATAGACTGGGTTCAAAGATCCAAAAAACATTATGGTCCCTCAACTATAGAGAGGGTTATATAAAAAAAATAGTTTGTTCGTTTGTGTCAAGGACAAAAGTGGAAAAAATACTCAGATTACAACTTTTCAAGACGCCGCCAAGCCTTCCGCTATATTCTGGGAATGGCTAATGGTTCTCAGGGGCTGCTGTATAGGGGTCCCCTTGAGTCCTCAAGTGCTATACTCTACGGGTACTCATGTAGAGAAACAGGCAAGTGGAGGGGGGATAGAGGAACCGTTCGTTCGACTGTCAATATTGCCACTATTTTAAGGGTCAAACATGGAGTTGTTCGGTCAATTAAAGATTGTCATAGATATGCTAAAAAGCGCCTCGAACACTTGGGTGTTCTATCAAGACAATAGTAGAAGAAGATGAAGAATACCCTTGTCTTTCGGCTACCTTTCAGTATAGGATGCTGTCCAAGGACAGTTTCATAAGCCCGATATTTTTCCTACAACTATAACTAGCCGCAGCTCTGGACAGAAGATCGGCCTGACGCAGAGTTCTTCTCGCTCATTTACTTGAGCTCCCCATACACACTGACTAGCCACATACCAGCTACAGGAGCTATATGGTATGTCAACAATGTAATCAGTATGCTATCGGATGGGTGATCCGAGACAAATAGCCGTTAGTGACTTGTCCAAGGTCATTCTATGTCCGGTGGCACCAAGGTTTGAACACAGTACCTTGTGGGTACAAGTCGAACAACGTAGCCATTCAGCCATGGCAGCTGTCAACAATAGTAGAGAAATAAGTGAGTTGGAGTGGGGGAGGATAGAGAAATCGGTTGTTGGGCTATCAAAATTGCCACTATTGTAAGGGTGAAACATGGGGTTATTGGAGTCAATTAAAGATTGTCATATATATGCTAAAATGCGCGTCGAGCACTGTGATTTTGTACCAAGACTATAGTAGAGAAACAGGCGAGTAGTAGGGGGATAGAGAAACCTTTCGTTAGGCTGTCAATATTGCCACTATTTTAAGGGTGAAACATGGAGCTGTTCAGGCCAATTAAAGATTGTCATAGATATGCTAAAATGCGCCTTAAACACTATGACGTTTTATCAATATAGTATTGGGGAAACAAGGGAGTGAGAAGGGAGTTTATGGGTACCAATGGTATCTAATACTGGTGGCCCTCAGGGTACTCCTGACATACAGTATCTAAGGAAGCAAGAGTGCGTCGGATATACAGTACTTGAGGACGTAATGTTACCCCCATTATATAGTACTTTAGGACCCAAGGATATCTCAAATACATAGTGATAAGGGACCCAAGGATAGCGTCAATATATAGTAGTTAAGGAGTCAAGAGTACCACAATATATAGTACGTTATGATCTCTGGGTATCTTCGATGTGCAATAGTAAAGGTCCCAAGAGTATGTCTGATCTATAGTAGTTCAATTTTTATATTCTGTCAGTAGGATCAATGATAATATGATGACCCAATTTTAAAATAGATTTCGTATTTACTTTACAAAACTAAATAGTAAATAATTTATTCACTTTATTTTGGTAAAGTAAAAGTAAAGTGCCACCTCTAAGGGGTACTCATAGATCCTCAAGTGCTATATCGTGATCGTGTCGGTGGATCTTGATGTACTATTTGGTGGAGATGCCATTGTTCCTCTCGATGAATATTGTTTGAGTGTACTTGTATATTCAATCTTGTTTTATGGGAGCACTACTTGATGGTGAAGCCCAATATCGTATATAAAGCTATAGGCCGTAGGTTGCAACGCTATGAAAATCGGTGAGAATTTTATAGTGGAATATATTTGGGCATAATGAAGAGTGAATTGGCCCATCTCATATTCTGTGGTTGTGAAATACACATTTAAGTTGTAGAGAATCTTGTACACTTAAGATACGTAGTTGATAACGTGCATTCACGTTACTGGTGTGTGAATAGTTTAGTGAGTCTCTATCAGTGGCGAATTAATTTTACTCCCTAAGGTACACATATTGGCTGGATTTAAGTCGGAGGTGCTGACGTTTTTGGTTGCGAACACAGATAAACAGATTCGGTTAGATTGAGAGTTTGGTTGTTTTCTTTTTATGCTCAATTATGTCAATGATAAAAGTATAGAAACTGACACAGATGCAAATGTGTGTCGTTATCAATAGCTGTGTCGATAAGATACACTAATATATAAGTACTTTCAATGTTTCAGTCGAGGGTTGAGCGAGTCACAGAGACGAGCGTTACTTATAGCTAATTCGTTTATCACCTTACTTAGATTGACATCGTTACTCGAATAACGCCATACTATATTTTTATTCTCTTTGTCGTAGAAAAGAGTCTTCCAAACATAAATTGTCTGCTTGCATGTGTGTCCGCACAAGGTCAAAAAAACATTCTATTAATATTTTCTATAAAGCTTAACCGAAGGGTAATCTGGACGGAGGAACTCGAATCTGATGTTAGTTTTTCAAAATTTTTTTTCGGGTCGATTTTTTTACACAAAGGACCACTTTTTTTACAAAAAAAAATTTTTTTATAAGGGTTGACCGAAGGGTAATCGAGGACGAGAAATTCAAATCTGAAGTGAGTTGCATAAAAAATTTTTGAACCTCAATTTTTGAAACAAACGACAAATTTTTAACAAAAAGCATTTGTTTTTATGAAGTTTGGTGAAAGGTAGGAGAGGTCGAGGAACTTGAATCTGACTTCGGTTTTTTTAATTTTACAAATGAATAGCATGACGGTAGTTTAGAAACACGACTTCTACGAGAAAGAGCTGAGCGAGTCTTTGGACGAGCGTTACTTGTTTGCTTAAGCTAGATTTAATGGAGGAGATTCGTTTTCATATAATTAAAAGAGTTAAGAGATTGCACTAGGTGGTGGTCTGATAATTGCACCAGAAGCGAACGCTTTTTCAACAGCTAATTTAAGTTCTTGTTTATAATATTTAATAATCGGACATGATGAACTAAGAGAGAAGTGAACTCCTTCACATTGAACACATTTAAATTCAACAGTTTGACATGCGTGTCTAACACTATTGATACATGGAACTAAACATTTGCAACAACTAATCGGTAATTAAAATTTCTCTCTAAAATGTCCCACTTTTCAGTAGATTGCACAATATGTTATTTTATAGCTATTGAGGAAAGTTGTAAGTGGTAGATAATATTGTCCTATGGCAAGTCGTCCAAGTTCAATTGCTGTTTGATATTGTTCAAGGTTGCGCACAGAAAATCGAAGATCATAAGACGGTCGTTGTCGATGTTGATAATTAATAGATGAAAAGCCAACAGCAGAAGGAATTGTCTTTAAGATTTCTTGACGAGCAAACTCTAGTGTGATATCTGATGGAATATAATGTACCAATAAGGCATAGCAGCTCGGTAAAGAATATGGCTTAATAATGTCAACCTTTTTATTTTCAATTGAATAAGGCCGTTCCCAGTTGTATAAGGTTAAAAAGTCACTTTGATTGTTAACACCAAATTTGAATCTTCTTTCACCTGCTTGTACACATATTGACAATTCTTTAACAGGCAGGTGGTTGTTGGCAAAAAATTTCTTAAGCATAGTAGCCATTTGTATACATGCCGGAATATCATTAAGTTCTACAGATGAATCGAAGGAAATGAAGAATAATGGAAGGTAATTTGAAACAGCACGTTTGAGAGTATGAAAATTGAAAGAGAAATGTTGATGTTGAAGGGGGCTCCCCTTAGAAAAATGGCTCTTTTCGAAAATAAATCAGTATTGAGTTTTTAGTATAGGAAGATGCGCCGAAATTTCCTCTTTCAGAATATGTATGGGTTTTTGAAAAATGACTAGGTTTCCAAAGACTTATCGTAAAAAAATTCCACCTTACTACCCTGTTTTCCAAGAAATTTTCATGGTTTTCAGTTTTCGAAAAACTGCTTATTGTTCCATATAACCGCATTGCATATAACATTTTTTTATATTAAGCACGATAGATAGCGTTAGCTTATTCACCTGTTACGCGCTTTAAAAAAGTCCATTGACATTTATTGAAAATATACCATGTAAACATGTTATTTTGGCATTTGGCTGTAAAAATCCATTTCTAAAACTTCTTTTGTGTTTTTCTAAAAACGTAGTTTTCAATCAGGAAAATTGGAATTACTCCTTCATATCATGAGCTATACCCAATATTTTTTTTTATTTTAAAGGTCTCGACCAGAGTAAACTTTTCATCGACCAGTTTTTTTAAATTCGACTCCTGGGCTGAGAAAAGTTGGTTTTACTGTCGTCGAATTACTGTTTTTTATGATTATTTTAAGGCATGTACACAAAACATTAATAAAAAAATCAATAATACACAATTTAAAAATTCTGTCTGATGAAAAGTTGCATGCTGACATTAGCTTTAATTTGAGACAACCCTGAGCCTCCTACCTTGTATTACAACGGAGTGATGTCGATTTTCCTGAAGGCCAAAAATGACGTATGATGCAGCTGGAACTCCGGTCTAGTACGACCAATCGGGCTGAAATTTTTACCAGAAACGTATCTCACTAGGATTACTCATCCCTCAAAATTTCAGCTCAAAAGACCCATTCTAAGTGGGAAATCATTTTTGAGGAGGGTGGCTGAACGGGAAACAAGAGTGGGAAAATGTTACTAATCGTGTTGTTCATTTTATAATGGAAGTCTATTGTTTCTGAGACGTTTTTTTTTGTAATATGTGAGCTTCTGTCGCTATAGTCAAAGCTTTCACTAGCTGGACGTCTTGAAGTGGAGATGGTAGGGATGCAATGTTGTCTCATAAGAGGACGTACTTTTGAATGGTGTGATTGATAATTCATAAGTGGAGAAATAATGGAGATAGGAATAGAAGATAAAGTTTCGAAAGGCGGTCGAGTAGAACGTGGTGCATCACGGGATGGTTGAAGTAATGTCCCTGGATGATGAAATAGTTGTTACATTTAGATAGCATGTTGAGGTTGTTGAATAAGAGCTAGACCAATTTGATGAAGTTCTTCTTTCGAAAAACGACCAAGGAAGGATGTTAAATCCAGAGGAAGTGAAGGACCAAGGACCATCTTCGAAATTTATGGGTTTTAATGAAGAAGGTACGTTGTTAATGATGTTTCGAATAAGCAATACCAGAATAACAAAGAGAGATGTAATATGTGACGAATCATCATAGTGTGTAGTAGTGGAATGACCTTCATTCACTTAATAAATATGCTATTCACTATAGCAATAAATTTTCCATATTTAAATTTCAATATCAACTAGCTCCATTCTAGTTGACTATGAAATTTAGAAAACAACTAGTTGCTTTAAAATTTTAAAGTCAACTCCGACATATATATATATTCCTTGGTTCGTTTTCTGTCCAGTATATTTCCCTCACTATCTTCTCTTGAATTATTCCTTTTCTTTCTGTGGCATCTCACTTAGGTGTATTCCACTTTGGTGTGTAGTTTTTCTGTTAAATTTAAAATAAACTCAACTTATTTTTTTTTCATAAGTTAAATTTACAAATAAATTAAATTATTTATTTTTCATCATTTATTAAATTACAAATTAAATTATTCTTTCCCCTTCATGTTTTATATGTTTTCAAGTATTTCGAAGTGGCCCTGATAAGTTTATGGAGGGACAATTATATGTAGACAGTGCAATTTTTCAAGAACTATATAAGAATTTTCCTTTTCACGAGCTATTATCTATACATCAAATCCAATTCCAATTCTAGCATTAGTTTGAACTTGACTGAAAATTGATTGTAATTGGTACAGTCCAATACAAGGGAGTACCCATAGGTCCTCAAGTCCTATTCTGTATGTAAGTCATAGGTTCTCAATAGCTATGGTACAGAGCTACTCAAGGGGGAAAAGACTATTCGGGCATTCCCACCCATTCCCATGCATTCTCATCCATTCCCATGCATTCTCATCCATTACCATCCATTCCCCTCCATTCTTATCCATTCGCAGTAGTGAACTGCGGAGTCGCAAAAAAAATTTTTTTCGGAGTCAATATCGGAGTTGCATCAGTATAACAGTCAAGTATTTTTATTCTTGTTTAAGAACACTTTTATTCTTCATATGTTTACGACGAGAGGTGGTTACTTCTACGATTATTCCCACCTGCACAATACAACATATTCTTGCAAAAGACCTATGTGATATTCCCTTGTTCGTAACTTGGAAATAACATATGGGAGTGCCCAACTTGAAGGATACCCCAAGATACAGAATAGGGAATGACATTATTCCAAGGAGTAGTATATAATGAATTTTATACCAAATGAAAGCTGGTCAAAAATGGGATTTATTAGTACTAAATAGTAAGGGTTTTGTAAACTTCGTAATGTTGAATTTAAGAAATTTTAAGAGATTTTATACATTAAAAAATATTAAAAA
>JAJEKB010019266.1:0-109182 GCA_022393335.1 Macrotrachela quadricornifera
ACCATTTTACATTGAAAGAAAAAGAATTTCTTGATAAAATGGTTCTAGATTCACTTGGATAAAAGCTACAGAGATTTTGTAGAGAAACGTATGCTCTACAAAACGATCAATATCGACATTTTTTAAGTGCTGACCAAAATTATAAGAACAGACTGTTTTTTCAAGTTTTTCATATATTTTTTTTTGAGTGATGACGAACTGTAAGTGTAAACCTATGGATTTCAATATGATCTTTCTGATGATGTAATCAGATTTCCTCATTTTCAATTTCAAGTTACCGAAAACAATGCAAAAAAACCGTTTGTCAGAGTGAATTTTTTGATTATTATGACAAAAATATAAATGAGCGCACTTTTTACGAACTTGCATCAGATAGAGGACTATATTCGTCAAATATTGTTTAAAAAAATTTCAAGCCTTCAGACAAGTTGATGAGAGCTAGAATCGTAATGCTCATATTTATCCCTGTATTCATATTTAACTTTTCTAGTCTTTATAATATCAAAGTTTCATACAGAAAAAAAAACACAAATAAATACAAGACGATAACTGAAAAAAAAATTTTCAATAATACAACAAAAGAAACGGACATTGCTCAATTAAAAATAAAAACATTGATATAAATTCGTTCTATATGGAATATATTTATTTTTGCTATTACCATTTTACTTGTCCTTTATATTCTTCTTTTAATGATACTCTTTTAACTGTTTCATAACCAAATATAATAAATAATGAATAAATACATGAATGTGATAAACGAGCTGTTAAACCTTTTGTAAATATATTAAAACGTTCTTCTTGCCATAATTCATGCATAATTTGTATTACTTTTCTTCGTTCTTGTTCAACTTGTATACGAGTACGGCATACATCAAGTGGATTTGTAAGTATAGTCGATGTAAGTGATGATAAAGGACCAGCAATACATTGTATAGCAAGTAATGGTAATGGAAATAAATTTGCTAACAAAAAAACAGAACGAAATTAAATTTTTAATAAGAAAAAAATTTTCTTACAAAATATATGTTCAACTTTGAGCATTTGTTTTTGATAAAAATAATATGATGGCCACCAAATAGCGCTTGTTAAACTAAATAAAGTTGTTGATATTAAATAACCACGATAAAAACCTCTTAAACTAATTTGAGATTTTTTATCATTATCTTTCGTATTTTCATATAATAATGTTGTACATATATGTTTAAATATTAAATAATTATTAGCACGAATTTCTTTTGGTACATGTATACGACGAATTTGTCTTTGTTGACGACGATTAGATGATGATACTGGTAGTTTTGTATCGGATACAGATGATATACCATTTTTAGTACGAACTTTTTTTCCTGGTGATGTTAAACCAACTAATTGCATATGTTGAGATATAATATCAATCGGACAAGCAAGAATTTGAGCTATTAATGAAGCTAATGAACCAGCAAAACCAGCACGTAAATATTCATTTTTAGTTAAAATATTTGCATGAGAACGTGTTGCTTCAAATGTTGTTATATATATAACACCGGGTAATAATTGACAATTATAAACAAGAAAACCTTTATATAATGAACGAAAACCTTCATAACGAACTGTTGTACGTAATGCATGCCATGTACCGTTGTATATAGATGATTGTATTTGAACTTGTAAACGAGTACGTACAAGCGTAAATGGATATAAAAATGAACGAACGACAAATGTTGATAGAAGATTTAATGGAACATATCGACTTTTATCAAGCATAGGCCAATCAATATCATATGTTAAACGTGGTTCATCACTTTCAGACATGAAATACTTAAAAAATAAAGAACAATGTTTTATCAGAATTTATACGTCTTACGAAAATCTATTTGAAGTTTTATATAAACAAACAAAGAAACTAATACAAACGAAACTTCAGAACAGTTAACACAATTGTTTTGTTTTTTTAATAATAACAGAAAATATCAAAAGAAAAAAGAAAAAAGTTTTGCATTTCACACACGGCAAACAAACAAACAAACAAAAAAAAATATTTTTCCCTATGAAGAACAAAAAAAAAAGAAACTATTTCGATGATGACATTTGTGTTATTGGTGTAGCTCGTTGTTGAACAATTTTTTGTACTAAACCTTGACTTGCCATAAGTAATAATTGAAAACGTTTAGCCATTGATGTTGATGGATTTGCTTGAATATATGTATATAACTTTTTACAAAGATCAATTAAAACAGTTTGTAAATAATCACGCACACTTGGATGTGATAAATCAAGACATAATAATGCTTCATATAAATAACTATAAAATAAAGAAAATAAATAAAAGATTTTAAAAAAAGAAAAAATTTTTAACCTATATTTAAGTTCTTGATATGTATTTAAATCAGCTGAAAGTTGTTGTATTAAAGAAAGAAGAACAGGAGTTTGTAATGGACATGGTTGAATTGAAAAAAGTTCTGTTGGACGAATATTTTCACATAAATATAAAACAAGATTTAAATCTGATGCTGATAATACAAATTCAAATGCTTGATTAAATTGATTAAGACGAATAAGTTTTAATACATGTTGTTGTTTAACATCATTTGTTGATGCTATAGTTGTATTAGGTAATGGAGTTGTTGTTCGACTAATTGTTGGTTTAGGTGTTTGAGATTGTCGAAGTATTGTATTTATTTCATTTTTTTGTGCAGTTATTAATTCACGAAATATTGAACTTATTTCATCACGTAATATTGATCGTGTTGTATCTCGAATTCTATTTGAAAAAAAAAAATCTATTAGAAGAAAAGAATTCATTTTTTTTTTAATACATAGATGTTAAATTCGTTGTCATATATTGATTGATTTCATTTTTAAGTGTATTTGTTAATTCTTGATTTTTTTTTTCAAATTCTTTATTTAATTGTATTGATTCTTTACGAATATCATTCATCATTTGTTCACGTTGTTGTATTAATGAACGTTGTTGTTGTCGACCATATTCAATCATTTCTTGTAAATCTTTATTTAAATTATTTTGAAAGCAAACAAAAGAAAAGAAGAAATTTTAAACATACATTCTTTTGTACCACGTTTAAATACATCATTAGTTTGTTGAAACATATTTGTTGCTGCTTTTTCAAATGATGGAATAACAATTTGATTAAATGTTTCACGATATGATGTTATCATTATTGATTGAATTGCATTAGATATTGTATGACTTAATGAATCAATCATTGTCTAATTAATATAAAAGAAAAAAATTAATAATAGAAAATAAATTTTGTATTTTTAAATCAAACTTTTGAACGAAATATTTGTGTAATTGTTTGTTTTATAACGGCATCAGTTGCTAATAATTTAGCAGCAAGATCTTTATGTAAATTATCTTTCATATCTCGATATGGTTCGAATACAGATTTCATTGCTAAAATAAATATTTAATAATATATAAAAGACTAGAAATATTCTATTATAATGTCTATGAGGAAAAGTATTCAAGTATCAACTAACGATCGAACCGATATTTTATTTATCAATAGAATCTGTTAAGTCAAGTGTTATGAGTTTTTTTTTAGTGAAGAGCTAAGAGAAAAAGAAATGATTTTTATTATACCGCTTTGTATATATGTTTGAATTTTTTCAATAAGTATAGATTCTAATCGATCATAATTTGCATCAGATAATGTTGTTTGTGGTTCATTAGTTATTACAACTTCTACAGGTGCTACATTTGGACTTGGTCGATTTGGACGTGTAAGAACACCTAAAAATAAATTTAATATAAATATATTTTCTTTTTGAAGAATATTTATTAACCAGGTTGTTCAAGATTAATTAATCTATCAACTTTATTTGTTAATTGTTCAATACGTTGACAACATTGTTCAAGTTTAACTTCATTATCTAAATGAGATTTTGAATGAGATGATTGAGTTGTTGTATGTCCACGAAATTCATTTAATAAACGAGTTAATTGACGAATTTCATGTAATGACTAAAATAAAAGATACTAGTCATAAAAAAAAAACAATTTTTTTTTGTTTAATTATTTTTACATCAGCATTTAATGCTATTTGTGAATTATTTGGTGATCGTCCAGCACGTCGTTTTATACGTGTATGTAAAAGATCTTCTTCATCAGCTGTTGAATCATCATCTTTATCACTTTAAATATAAACAAAAATATTCTATAAATATATATTATTTATATAAAATTTTACCTTGTTTCAGTTGGATCACTATAATCATCAATATCTTGACGACCAGATGCATTTAAACCTCTTTTTAAATAAAAACATTATTTAACAAGATAAAACTAAAAATTTTTTAATTACTTCATAGGACTTTCTTTAGACCAAAGTGAATTATCACCATATTTTGGTGGTGATAAAAGTGGATCTTGATTTCCATTAACCTAATATAAAACTAGATTATTATAATTTATATCTAAAAACCATTCTACCGGTTCATCATCATCATTTGCTTTAATTGGCATAAATACTGCATCAACATCATCATTATCATCATTTGGTACTAAAAAATTAAATTCTAGAAAAATAAATTTTATATAATTAACATACATGATTCATATTGTAATGGATAATTTGTTGTACATGACATACTTTCAGCAACTTCTTTATCATCTAGATCAAATGGTGATTGTGATATATCTAAATATTATAAAAAATTATACTTTTCAATAGACGAGATTTATTTAATAAAAATGAATTATTTTTCGTTGCTTTTTCTCTATATTCTTTTAGAGGTAAATATATGTTACGAAGTTTACTACGCATTACTTATTTCAAATAGAAAGAAAAGAAAAAAAATTTTTGTTTTTGGTATATTTATCAACATACATACAGCTACGATGTTATGAAATTGTTATAGACATCGATTTATAAAAAATATCTGTATTTTTCCTCGATTTTGGTTGCAAGTATGTAGTTTTCATATTTAATTGATCTAGGTTTTTTTTACATCTATCGAAGATATATACAGGATGTCTTAAAAATCATAATCACTTAAGTTTTTTTCTAGAATGAAAAGCTCTACAATTTATAAAAATAAGCTGTTCTTTATAAATTGTGGGAATTTTCACGTTGCATCGTTTTGGTATATTTTGTTTTTTTTTAAATATAGCACTTAAAATTTGAGTTTAAAACTCCATCATTTATGAGTATAGAAATTCTATGCTAATTCAATCGATATCGAACAAAATCACTTATTTTAAGAAATAAAATTTTACCATTAATATTTAATGATGATGGTTCTTTATCTGTAGTTCCTTTTGATTTAAATCTATCATTAATTCGATTATTAGGACTAGTAGTTGCAGTTGTAGTTAACTGTTGTTGTTGTGAGGGTGAATTATGTGTATGATGTCCTTGTTGTTGAGTAGTAACAGCATCAAATGCTGTTGTATTTCCAAGTAAAAGACCATGTAAAGGATCATTTGTTGGTATTGTATTATTTACTGTTGATGATGATGAAAGTTGATTAGTTGTATTCGTTATGTTTGTTGTCAACCCATCATGATTTCCAATTAAAGAACGTGTTGTATCACCATTTGCTAAACCAGTTACATTTGTTAAAGAACTATTTGGTGTAAGTAAATCATCGATACTATATCTGTCATAAATATAATTAAAATAAAATAAATAAATACAAATAATCTTACGGTGGAAGTGATAGAAAATCGTTAACAGAAGATTCTATATGATTTGTAGATCTTGAAGGTAATGATACATCACCAACACTACGTAAATGTGATATATATGGTTCAAATCTAAAATCTATTAAAAATAAATTTTAATTTACAGTAATAAAAAATAAGCCAATAAAATATATTATTTAATTTTACCTTCAATAATATCATTTTGTTGTTCAAAATATCCTGAATTAGTTGTCATAAAACGATTTGTTTTAAAAACAAGTAAAATTTCTTGAAAAAATCTATCATAAAAAAAAAAATTTATTAATTAAAAAAAAGCGATTTAAAATTTTAATATTTATACTTTGTATGAATACTGTACATTTTAACACCATAAGGTACAAAATCTGAATGTTCACCTAAATATGAATAAAATAAAAATATTTTAATAGAATATTGAATAAAATCTTACGATTAATTTGATCAGCAGCTGTTATAGCAAAACTTAATGATGGAGAATTAATTGAAGTAAAAGCATTTATTGATGAAAAATGTGCTCGATTATTTTCAGTATCTTGATAAATAGTTAATACATATATAGACTTAACAAGAAAAATAAATAAATAAATAAAAAAAATTCTTTTTTTTTTCTTTTTCTAATTTACATTTCGATTTATATCGGAAAGTATAAGAAACCGTGATGTTAAATCAATTGAAATTTTAAGAATAGGTACTTGTGATGGTGAATGAAATGCAGATTCATTAAATAAATATTGAAAACTTTATAAATAAAAATTAATAAATAAAATTCTTTTTTATTTTAATATACCGTATTATTTGTAAACAACTCCAATTAGTACAACTCCAAACTTTAAGTTCACGATTTTGATCACAACCTGATATTGCATAACGCCATAATTGTGTACTAAAATAATAAAAATTTAATTAAAAAATTAGTTTTTTTTATTTATTTTAACAAACTCTTGTGTTAAATTTTTATGATCATCAAGAAAAAATAATGATGATATTGGTCGATTTTCATGTGGTATCCAAACATGTAAACATCTAAAATATTATTTCGGTTTTTTTTTTTTTTTTTATAAATAATTTCTACCTGCATGTTTCTGGTTGATCAAAATTAATTGAAAAAAATTTTATTTCACCTTTATCAGTTCCAGTTCCTAATGCACTACCATCCGGAGAGAAACATACACATGTCACATTCTAAAATTTAAACAAACAAATCAATATCGTGCTGAAGAATTAAGGATCTATACCTAGATTTAATTTCGAATCTGAATAGAACTGTATGAGGAAAGACAATAAGAAATAGCTGTATATTAATGTTATTTTTTTAAGTATGATTAATAGATAAATAAAATCTAGTTACAGCTCTGAATCTCCAAAAAAAAACAATATATGTGAATCTATATACTCCTATTAAATATACAATTAAAACACTTACACCATTATTATCTTCATACGTTAAACGGCCATTTTCAATTTGATTTAAAGTTAACATATTTTCTGATATAAATGATTGTGATGCAATAGCAATATTAATTACTTCAACCTAATTTAATAATATTTATTATTATTATTATTATTAAATTAAAAATAAATACAAACATGTGAACCACGAGTAACACTCATTATCGTAAATGCATCATTATCATCATTATCAGTACTATCTGGTATAAAACAACACCATGATAATATTGAAGGAAATTGATTATTTGAATATTGTAAATCAATAAATAAAATTAATGTATGTCTATAATAAATAGAAAGATTCTTTTTGTTATTTTTGTTTTTTAAATCTTACTGTAATTCATTTGGTTCATCAATTTTTTCTATTCGATAAATACGTAAATGTGATGCTTGATCAACACATGCCAAAAGAACATCATCAGAAAATGAAAATGCTAAATCATGAATATCACCTGAAAATGGAGGATTTATTACAGATCGAAAATCCACTTGTTTATAAAAAACACAAACAATATCATCACCATTTTGTCCTAGACAATAGAAATTATATAAGAAAATTTAAACAACAAAAAAATTAATTTACGTTTAAGTGCATAAGCAACAAAATGTCCACATGTAACAACTAAATGACCCAAATAATAACGTGATTCCCAATTATGATCAATAATTGGTTGAGAAAAAACCTTTAAAAATAAAAATTATATATTAATTTAATAAAGACTAAATTCTATTACATATTCATTATTAAATCCCCCTAAGATTAAAGTGCTAATTTATCTTATAAAAAAAGAAAATTTAATAGAATTTTTTCTTTTAAACAAAATATTTAAATGCTTTTTTCTTTTTCTATTTTCTATTAATGAAGCTAAAGAAAAGCTTTTATTCTTATGAAATAAAATAAATAAATATTTAACATACTTGATTAACATCATTTATTGGTGTTGTTTCATTAAGTACATTTTTTCTATTTGTTAATTGTATTTCAACTTCACAACGTGTTATTAAATGTGTACATTGTGTTGGATCATTACTATTTATTTCACTTAAATAAAATAAAAACATTTGTTATTATTTTTTTTAAATATTTTTTTTTTTGTCTTTCTTACACATGTTGATGATGTTTATCATCAAAATCGAATGTACTATAAAGAAAATCTTGATTATATAATAATCAATATAGAATAATTAATAAACTCACATATTCATATCTTTAATAATAATAATAATAATAGAACAAGAAAAATAAAAAATAGATAATTATTTATTGATAAATATAATCTAAAATAATATAATATATGCCAAAATTATTTTTTAATCATTAACCTTTTTCTTTTTTGATATTTTAGTTAATATATTCTAATATGTCTCAGATTATAAAGCCAATCAGTTACAAGTATATGACTGAACGTGTATAGAGAATAAGAAGAAGCAGAAGAAGAAAAAAAAAAAAAGGAAAGTATTTACATTCTTCTCCAATCGACTAACACGTCCATGCGAACCGATACATACAAGCATCACTCAAACTATTTCATTCATTTCTCTTCATTCTTCCACATATATCTATATGTATAAAAAACGAATAGAACTACGATTATAATAACATATTAAATATGAATACAACTATAACTAGTAACAATGATGAACAACAACTTATACAAATGTCAACATTATCACCTGAAAATAATTCGAAAGAAGATGGTAATATAACTATTATGCGTGAAACAACTAATATAAATAATAATGGATTTAAAAAATCTAATAAAACAAATGAAAATAAACAACAAACATTTATTTTACGTTTATTTTCATATCCTATACAAATTTTAACATCATTACATATACCAAATTTTTCTGATCGTAGTTTACGTATAACATTTCTATTATTTATTTCATTAATTGGTTTAACTAGTTTTACAATCGCACTTATCGTAGGTTCAAGTGTTGTACAATTTAAACAACAATGTCTATTATATGCAACATTTAAATTTGAAATAATAAATCCAATTGGAACAAATTGGACTATTAGAATTATTCCATCTACTGAAAAATTTAGTTCACAATCAACATGTGATTTTTGTACATTTTATAATGTATTTACATTTATATATTGTATAATGACTGGATTTTTTTTTGTATTATTTAATGGTGATAATAGAATTGTACGAACAAATGATCGATGTTTAATTATTCCATGGTAGGAATAAAAATTCTCTTTTTAAATTATTAAATATTTATCTATATAGGTTTCCAATATCTCTTATTCTCGGTTTTTTGGCCTTAATTAATGCATCTATATTAACAAATGGGTTTTTACAATTTTGTTCAACGATTAAATCAAAGGATAGTCGTATTTATTCGTGTACTCAATTAAATCAATTATTTTTTGAGCAATATCCAAATGTCTCATTTTTATTTATCTATATGCTTATAGCTATAATCTCATCATGGTTACAACTAGCATTTTTTATTGGTATTATGACTATTCTTACTATTCGTCTCGGTACATCATTCAATTGGAATAATAATAATAATAATAATAAAAAATCAATTAATAATAAATTTACACAAACTATCGAAAAACCATAATGAAATATATTAAAGAAAGAAAACAAAAGACTTATTGTTTAAATTCAAAAACATTTATTTCATTTGTTTTTATACAAATATATAAAAAGAAAAAAAAAAAACAAGTCGTAAAAAAATGAAGAACAAAAAAAAAAATAATACTGCCTGATAAATCAAAAAAAAAATAAAAAAAAAACAGCAATTTCACCTGGTAAGTTTGAAATAGAACGAATCAAAATTTTACAAATATATATATAAAATATCTTGTCAAATTTAACGTTTAATTGGCAAGAAAAACTATCAATAGATTTTTTTTTTTTATTTATCATTTAATCACCGGTATACCAAACAAATTTAATTTCGACTACCTTCTTTTTCAAGTTTTTCAAATACTTTACGAGCATTTCGAATATTCATTAAAGTTACTTCGGAAGCTAAATAAAAAAAAAAGTGAAATAACAAAATTTTATAAATAAAACTCAAATTTTTTTTTTAAATTCATATTCATATTTGGAGTTAACGTTAAATTCTTTATAACAATAAGGAAATAAAAACTATTTCTATTATGTATTTAATTATCGTTAACTAGCAGGGGATTAGAGAAAAAAAAACACTAAAGGTATATTTAGAAAGAGCATAAAATTCTAATTATATACAAAAATCATTTATCTGAATAAAACTTACAAATAGTTGGATCACTAATTACAACCATAATATAAGTATTTTGTGTACATAATTCAATAAAACAAGCAAATGTTGAATTTCGTATTTCCATTGATTGAAATGCTGCAGCTAATTTACTATAAAATGAATCAAAAGTTTAAAAAAAAAAAAGCTCTTTTATATTTTAAACCTGCAAGATAATTTAAATTGTTTAATAATATCACTAATTTTTTCAAATCGACGTGCATCATGATGTTCTTTACGTGTACAATGTGAAATAACCTATGAAATTAATTTCTATAAAATATGTCTTCTTTCTTTCTTTTTTTTTTTATTTAAAAAAATTTTTCATACCAAAAAAGTTGCTTTTTCAAATAAAAGAATTTCATCAGCATCAATAATATCAGCAAAATTTTCTAATGTTTTTTCTAAAATTTTAACATTTGGTACCAATTGATAAACAATTTGTGACCAAGCCTATTATAGAAAAATTTAGTTTTTTCAAAAAATATTACTTTTATTTTCTTTACTTTATAAAGTGTTTCATCCCATATTGATGTACGAAAACATGAACATTGTAATGGTTTAGATACATTTTTTAAAATATTTTCTCGTTCATTAAATACCTATTAAAGAAAATTTTTATTCAAAACAAAAAAAATATACGATGTTTTTTATTATACTGTAAAACGCATTTCTTCAGGTATTAAATCCATTTTATGTATAAGACAAAAAATTTTTGCATTACTTGAATGTTGTAAAATTGATTCAAGACATGATTGATAATAATGTAAATCCTATATAAAATTAAAAAATTATTTTATTTTTATATAATAAATTGTTTTTTTATTTAATAGACTTTATCTAATTCTTGACTTTGTACATCAAATACATAAATAAGTACTTCAACATTTGTGAATATATTATCTTTTTGCGTAGCAAAATAACATTCCATAAATGCTTCTTGACCACCACAATCCCATAAATTTAATATTAAATTACCAAGGAAACGAACATATGATTGTTCAACATCCACTAAAAATAAAGATATATTCAAATTTTTTTTTTTATTTAAAAATATTTATTTTTTTTGTACTTGTAGCACCAAGACGTCGTGTATCTTTTGCACTATAATTAGCAAATATAATTGAACGCATCGATGTTTTTCCTCCACCACTTTTACCCATTAATAAAACCTGTTTAAATATATTCGATAAATATATTTAAAATTTATATTTATTATAATTTTTACCTTTTTTCGCATCATTTTAATAGATTTTATGAAAAGAAAAGATAAAGATTTTTTATAAAAGAACAAGTTGTTTCTGAATATTTGTTTTAAAAACTGATATTCTGTCAAAATATAAGATTTTTCGTATAGTTTATCTGTTTATTTATTTACATAATTTTCATTCTATCGTTTTATATTGGTCAATTATGTATTGTTATTTCAAACTTAGAATATAGATGGCGTTAAGCATCTATTTAAATAAATATGTATTTTAATTATTCTTAAACAATTGCAATTATTTTATGTTTTTAACAAAGAATTTACTTTTCTATCTTTCAGTTATAATCGAAATATCATTTAAGCATCTACGTATTTTCTAGTGTATTAATTTCGATTCTTATGAATATGAGCTAAACCGAATAGATTACGGAGGTATGTCATATTAATCTCAAAATTTGATGATTAGTCAATATTTTCTTTTATAGATATGAACTTTTCTACGCTTTTATATAGTAACTAATACGAACAATACATTTCTCTCCAATGACTTGTACTTTCATTAGCATATATGAGCTAACAAAAGATACGTACTTCATTACTATAAAACACAAAGATCGTGAAATTGAATGCAAATAACGAATAGAAACCATATCTAGTTAAAAGATCAACATACCATAATTTACAAGTAACTGTACTGAATGTATAAACACAAGTGATAAGTATATCTATAAGGAATATTAATTTGTCATTTTTGAAAATTTCGATAGTAGCTTGAAACAAATTGATGGTTCTATTTCAGACAAAAAAATATAAAATATTTAAGTAATCAATTAATATCCTTCGAAAAAATAATTCACTTCTGTCATATATTCTGAATTTGATTACAAGAATTAAAATTAAAAAAAGTCGATCCTTGTTATTTTTTTTATGCAAGTATATGCAAAACTGAAGTTTTAGGCATATGCCTAAATTGTTTAGGACCACTTACTATCATAAGAAATGGATGTTTGTACTATTAGCTCAACGAGCTTTATCTACTAATGAAATCATTTTCATAATTGGGAGTGTTCGTAGGTATTCGCATAGTTTATCTGAGTATCCAATCGATTCATATTTTATTCTGATTGTATCGCTCGTTTTTAAAAATTAATGATATACAAATATATATATGTTCGATATTTGCTGATATTCGTTTAATCATCATTATGAAATAGAATAGACAAACTTATTGAAATAAGTATAGCAATTAAACAAAAACAAAAAATAAAATGATTTGATTGTTGTAAAGTAAAGATTCGTATTTTTTTTGTTGAAAACAAACATTATTTTCTAATAACGTATGAAATCGATAGTATATTGTTATAAGGGCCTACTCTCATTAGAAATTTCGATTTTTCGAAAATAAATCAGTATTGAGTTTTCATCACAGGAAGATGCGTTGATGTTTACTCTTTCAGAATATATATGGTTTTTGAAAAAATGGTTAGGTTTCAATAGCCTTGCCATAAAAAATGTTCATCTTACTATCCTGTTTTCCGAGACATTTTTGTGGTTTCTTTTAGCTCTCGGAAAAGCGTTTCTCATTGTTTACAACAGCGTTACATGTAACGTTCTTATATTAAGTATGTCGGATGGCGTTAGTTTATTCGTTTGTTACGCGCTTTAAAAAAGTTCATTGAAGTATATTGAAAATATCCCATGTTAATATGCTTTTTTTGAACTTTATCCCAAAAATTCATTTTTAAAACTTCTTTAGCGTTTTTTCTCAAAACATAGTTTTCAAATAGAAAATTTGGAATCACTTCTTTATTTCTCGAGCTATTACCAATATTTTTTTTTTGTTTTAAAGATTTCAACGAGAGAAAACTTTTCATCGATCATTTCTTTAAAAATCGAATCCTGGGCTGAGCAAAGTGGAATTGATTGTCATTAGATCATCGTTTTTTATGCTTATTTTAAAACATGTGCACGAAAACATCTATAAAAAATCAATAGTACATACTTTAAGAATTCTGTCTGATGAAAAGTTTGCGTATTGACATTGACTTTAATTTGAGACCAGTCTGAACCCTGTATCTTGTACTGTGATGGAGTGATATTAATTTTTCTGAAGACCAAAAATGACCTATGAATCAGCTGGAAATCTGGTATAGTACAACCATTCTAAGTGGAAAAGCATTTCTGAGGGTAGCCCTCCTCATAAAATTAAATGTCAATAAAAAGAAAAATCGAGCATTTGGCTTTATTAAAACATACATGTGACGCGCAAAAGTAATAGCGCGAATATTGACTTTTATTTCTCTTTGATGGAAGGATACTGAATAAAAGTTTTTTCCTCTTTCAAATCATACATGAGTTCTATTTATTATACGTCTATAACTGAAATAACCACAGAAAAAAGAAACATCTATAAAGTAAATGGTTCGCACATTTACAAAATGTGACAGTACAAAATCACAATTTTTATATCTCTTTGATAAATATGTTCTAAATGGTCTATTTTATTATTAATTGCACTGATAGAAAATTTTCTTTTCTTTCGAAGTGAGTGAGATTTATATTTTATAAGAATTCTTGCGCAATGAATTTTCAATTTTTCTATAGATTGTCAAAAGTATTTTATGAGACATCAGTTAATTGTAATTATATGTAGTTTTATAAGATTATTTTGACAAGTTCATAAAAGCCAAACTAACTATCGTTTGATAAAATGTTTTTGATGAAATTATAGAAAAACCGCACCGTTGGATATAGAAATCGATATTTTCTGTTCGTCTTTCAATTATATGGAAAGTTTGGGCTTGTTTTGAGAATAAATTTTCTTTTTTTGTTACATTTTTTCGTTTATGAACGCGTGATTAATAAAAATTTTCTATCTTTTGGAGAAAAAAAAGTTTTTTCAATATCTTTCTACTTAGAGAGAGATCAATATTGATATTGGCACTATTACCGTTGCATATGTAAATTATTATGAGTTTATTATTTTATTAACATTACGTGATAGTTCTTGTTTTTTCTGATTAATAACGATCGAAGGAAACATAGAATATTCTCTAACTCGATTTCTTATGGTAACGTGTTTAACACACTTTCTTTGCTCGTGATTGATATTTGATAATAAAAAGCGTATATATATATAAGTCACATACATTTTTGTGGTGTGCATAAAATTTTTGTTCTTTAACAAGAGTGAGTGTTTTATCGAATTGAGTTCGCTGTAATAGTTATTTTTAATTATATACAAGATTCAAATGAAATAAAAATATTTGATCATATGAAACATAGTTGTATGGAAGTCTTGCACAATTAAATTTAATAAAGTACAATAATTCTATCTACAAATTGTATTAATTTGGTGATACACTGTTAATTATATAATGGTGGTGTACGTATTTTGTTTTTTTCCTTTTAAACCTTTATATTTGAAAGATTTTTTCACTTTAATCCGTTTGATATTATGTGAGATATTTTTATTCTGGATATTTTCTTTTTTTTTTTTCATCACTCATGAATTGTCTAGTTCGAGTTTGAATAGAAATAAAATTTCAATAACATATTATCATTTTGGAAATAAATCAAGGAAAAAACTTAATCTAATAATTGATTTTAGCAAAGGAAGCAAAGCTTATATTGACTAGAATTTTTATTTCGAATAGGAATGTCTCATGACAACGATGGAAAAACGAAATAAAAGAATTTGATGTGTAACCGAATTTTCAATCTAACTAATTGATGATAAGTCAATTGTTTGTATTTTAAATGATCTTTATATATTTAAATAGATGAATGATATAGGGAATAATCAAATGTACTTGAAAAAAAAATCACGAACAAATGAAAGCTTCTATATCACATATCAAAATACGAGAGGATTTAAAAAAAAACCTGAAATTAAAGAAAAGAAAATTTAGGTCGTGTTTGTCGTCTGTGTGGTCATAAAGATGAGAAAAAGAATAAAGAACATCGCATATATACGTGTTGTATTTGCTATCGTTACGATAGAAAAGAAGAGAAGAGATATTCAACATTAATGATTAAGACGATAACAATCGGATTTATATATTATAAAACAATCTTGAAGTGATGCACTGTTCCACATTAGACTGTAAGTGTATATTCATTAAGGTACAAGATACTAAAAGGAACACACCATCAGAATATGGATAGAAACAGACGACATAACATAAAATAAATCATGAAGCTTATGATAAGGACGATATAGAATATAAAATGCACATGTGTTATTACCCTGTTAGTAAATGAATGGGTGGTCTCGAACGAATTGATAATTCAATTGAATCACTGTAGACTCATTCGCATTGTGAAATCTGTGCCTGTGTCGATTCTCCTCCTTTTAACACAAAGTCATTACAGTTCAAAACTTCATCTTTTTGTCTTGACACAATATCTGATTGTTTTTGATAGTTTGATAATATCTGGATAGACTCTCTATTCTATACAACTCACCATTAGCAAGTTTTGCCTATATGTATATAATATTTATAGCGTGTATTTTAACCTTTTGCTCATTGTCTATTTCTTGAAGACAGTTCATCATTGAATGAAAACTACGCTTACGATAAAATCGAGTATTTGTGTTTCTCTTATGGTTATATAAAATCGAATTTGAATTATAATTTATAATTCATATTATTTTTTTTCTATTTTGATCGACTGAGATTGTTATGTGATCTGGAAAATTTCATTGTATATTTCAACTCGAATTAGACAGCTATTCAACTTTCGATTGGTATGGTTAGCTCCCTTATATCTAATCATAGTACGTTTTGTATGAGACTCACCAATAAAGAATCTACAGCATATCCTTTTCGATAGCTACATAATTATTATGAAATAATTAATTCATAGTATATAAAAATATTATATTAAAATTTTTTAATATTAACTTTCAAGAATAATGAATATAATCGTCATTTTAGATTAATTTGTCATAATGAACAAATATTATTCTTCTCAAGATATTTTGAGAAAATGAAGAAAACAACGAGATGAAAATCTCAATCTATACTTTTCAGTACCAACTCAACTTGGTGGCTTTCGTATTATTGATATACCTGGTTTCAATAATCTTAAAATTCAGTCCAGAAATCCATCATTGAGCAACAAATCAATTCTGAATATGTTGCAAGAACAATTAGATGTTAATGATCCTCTTCATCTTGTTGCTATTGTTTTCATTCTCTTAGATGGAATCAAACAAGAAGATATTGAAACAATACATTTTGTGCAAATATTATTACCTCATTTGACTAACAGAATGATATTAATTGTGACACATGCTGAAGAGTTAAATACTGACAAGAAGAATCGAT
This sequence comes from Macrotrachela quadricornifera, assembly GCA_022393335.1. Lineage (NCBI taxonomy): Eukaryota > Metazoa > Rotifera > Eurotatoria > Philodinida > Philodinidae > Macrotrachela > Macrotrachela quadricornifera. The sequence continues at coordinate 16,910 of JAJEKB010019266.1, forward strand.
TCATTGAAGAATTTTTTAATTATCCAAACTTTAAAAAATATAATTTACGAAGCTTTTTCAAAATCGATATTCTTTTCGTTGGTTGTCTTCAATATGAATCACTGAAGTAATTAGATTATACAACACTTGCTAATGAACATCAGAATATATTAGAAATGCGAAAGCAATTTATCGAAAAATGTTTTAAAAATGTCTCCTTTTCCAAGAAACAACAATCTAACAATAGTTATTTGGCACCTCAATCTCATTATTTCTATATTTTTCTTCTTGCTGCGATTATCGCTACTTCCGCTGGTAGTTACTGGTATTTTCATACTTATCTTCTAAGAGAAGATATTTCTGATCAAGTGCATGATCAAACTTTCAGATGGTAGTGATGATCAATCCACTGCAAACACTACACCTACTATCATGTCATTAAAAACAAATGATACAGCTAATGAGGATTTGTACAAGATTTTACTAGAGATGAAAGAACTCACTAAAGCATTAAAAACTTAATCGGATGCTATAGTAAGAATTAAAGATCGTTTATATAATAAAGAAAGTGAATCGGAAGAAAATAAAAGACGTGGAAAAAGCTTAGTAAATGAAATATGAATATTAGTTGTAATTCTGTTCTTTAAATATATTTGATAATAGAATATATTTCTAATATTCATCATTATTTTCTAGATTAAACTGTAATTTTCATAGTTAAATCATTCATTAAAACATGACTGAATTACGAGTAAGTTTTTTGTTATTCTTATACTCAAATTTTCATTTAAATTTTATCAATATAAAAAGTATTTGAAAAATAATTTTATTTCTTTTTAATTTTTAGACGCGAAGATTAAATACTAAAGATGATAATCAAAATGAGAACAATCGAAGAGGTAAATTTATTTTCTAATTATTATCTTTATATAAATCATATATTATAGCTCTAATTCTCAGAGAATCTGCAATGAGTTATGATGAAATGATGGATCAACTTAAAGATGAACTGAATAGCCAAAATGAATATCCATTCACTGAATGGACCAATCGAAATATTGTATTAATCGGGAGAACACGCGCTGGCAAATCTACTATTTCTAGCATGATTCGCGATCCTTTTTATATGCCTCCATTAGCTAGTCTTTTTGCTGGTACACGAAATATTGCTTTTAATAGAACCACTACCAATCATGATGGAAATGCTTATCTTTTAACTATTATTGATTCACCCGGTTTATATGATAGTATGCGAAATGAAGGTGAACGTTTAAGTAATGATACAATTAAAAATTATCTTGATCAATGTATTACAAGAGATATAACACATATTCATGCATTTGCATTTGTTTCTCGCAGTGGCAGTGGAATTAATATAGAAGATATACATTCAATGGTTTTTATTAAAAATAAATATCCAGAATTAAGAAAATTTTTTGTTTTAATTATAACACATTGTGAAGAAAAAAATGAAGATGAACGACAACATTTTATAGAAGAATTTTTTCAACATCCGGATGTAATTAAATATAGATTACGAGATCTTTTTGGATTAGGAGTTTATTTTACTGGTTGTCTTCGACCACAATTACAACGTATTTCAAATATAATAGCAGCTAGAAATCAAGCAAGAAATATCATGCAAATGCGAAAAGAATTAATTAATTTTATTATTAATTGCCAAGATACATATAATATTCATTATGCACTATCAAGTATTACAATCGTTGGCAAAATTATTCAAGGTTTTATTTTGTTTTTCCCTTTTCTGGAGAAAAGGGTTATACAGCCGTAAATATCTTTTTACTCAATCTGTTTCCTTATTCTAATCGGTTAGAAAACAGCAACGGCTTGATTGATAAGGATGGCGTGTAGTGTTTCCTAAAAAGCTTGTCAGCGTAGTCCCTTTGGGACTAAAATGTGGAACCCACATGTCTTTAAGCAATCGAGGCCTGATTAAATAAACATAGGAATCGATTTCTGTATTGTGCCTCTTTGTAATGGAGGGGTGTGCGTAATGGGGGCTGTCTGTAAGAAGAGGTGGGAACGGGGGAATGGGCCGTAAAACTTCGACTTAAAACTTACACTCACATTTTTCATATATGAATTCCACAAAACTTCCACTAAAGAGTGCTGGGGTATGGGAAATCAAATAGGTTCATCAGTTTTTGAAGATGTTTGAAGGGGATTTTTACACTCAAACGGTATTCTTTTCTGAAGTTAGACCAAAGATTTTTGGGGTCAAGGTATCGGATGGCGTCATTATGATTTAGATATTCATAAAGTTTGATATAACGCGGAATTTTCAGAATAATGGCAAAATTGAAGGTTTAACACAATATTTATCGTATGATTACTATAATAAAAGGAAATTAACAAAAAAAACAAACATGGAATAAGATTTTAATTACATTTTATAGAATTATCGATACCGTCCATCCATACAATTGCTATATTTAACATACTTTATATAATTACTATAACCGGCATTGGTATTTTGTTTACTATTTTTATAGTGTCATTTTATTATGCAACGAAAAATTTATCTTAAGCATACTGTACTGAAAAAAAGCAAATGTATACTAATTCGTTTTCTTTTTAACATTTTTTCATTCTATATAAAAAACAACGAAATGTTCAAAATGTTCACAACATGATTTTTAGTTTTAATATAGTTCCATTTGAAGCAATACAATAATTTATTTTTAAACGGGTATTTCAATTTTTTGATTTGTTTTAAAAGATTTTTAAAAGACTAAAAAAATGTTTAGAAATGAATATTTTATTATGGGAAACAGGTTTTTCTAATTTCAATTTCATTCTTAGATACAATGATGCATCAATAAAGTACATTTGTCATTTCCAAAGTATTTAATTCCATTTTTAAAGATTAAACGATAATATTGTAAAGATTTTTGTTTTTAGTCCTTTCAAAGTATATTTTTAATGAATGGAGAACCGAACATATTTATTAATAATAAAGTCAAAATTTTATCATTTGTTTGTTTATGCAAGTGTCATGCTTAGAGCAATTCAAAAAAAGTGGCCATCCTATCATATGTTCGTATAGACCGTTTGAAAAAATTTTCTTTTTCTATGAACAGACAGTGTCTTTTGCTCTATTTTTCTATACTAATTAATTATATACTATTCAATTGATATAATTTATAATAATTGACGATAAAAACTGTTTCTGTTGAAAATTAGTTTGTATCATTTGATTAAAATAATAACACTAGTGTAGAGCTTGTCATGCTGGATCTTATGCTTCGATATATTATTTTTTTAATACAGTGTATTAAGTATTGATAAAGTGAAATGCAAAAATGTCACATTCATTATAATCTAATGCTACTAGCGACTTTTCAACAAATATGGTTCTTATCGAAATTTTATTATTATTCAATTAGTTGAAGAAGATCAACTACCATAGAGAATAGAGCAAAAGTTGCTCAATCTGTTCATAAAAAATAAAAATTTCTTCAAGCTTTTTATAGGAAAATAAGGTGTTCAGACCACTATTTTTCGTATGATTTAAGTATATTAATTGCTTTTATCTACTGGAATACTGTGGATCATGTTGAAGAGCCAAACAATTTTGAATAAAAATGAAGACGAGAAGCAAGCAAATAAATGTCATTTTGGTATATAGATTCATGCACATCCTATTTATATTTCAATACGATTTATAATAATGATGCAGATTTATTGGAAATGAATGACATTAATAAATATAACATTGATTTTGTGTATTTTTTTCAAAAAAAAATCTTTGTTTTTTCAAATAAACAATTCAAATTTTTGGATAATTAAAATTCTTGTACTGTTTTTTATTCAATTGATAATTTAAAAAGTGGAGAATGTTAACTATATGGAGCCATATATCAATACATTTTATGCATGCTCGTAATGTCATGGAAAAAGAACTAAAAGACAATGTATTGAGACATTTGTAACAAATTTATATTATTAGGATACTTTATGAAATTTTAAAAGAATGACAAGTTGAAATCATACAATTTTAGTGATGAGTTCAAACAAATATCTATATGCACATAGATTACAGAACACACATGTCTTTATTATTAGTGTCTATTAGTAAATTTAATTATTTTATTCTCATGTTCTGTATTTTTTTTTACAAAAATTAAGTTTGAATAATAATAATAATATAGGTGAAAATCTAAAAGAAGATGTAAATATTAAAACAATATTTTCTATTACTATTTAAATAAAAATAGAAAATGTATTATGCACTAACAAAAAGCAAGTAATGACGTTTATATTTGGATAACTCCGTGAAGTTTCTACCAATTTGTGAAAAAAATTTTATTTTTCAGTTTTCATGCCATAGTTAGATGTGTCACGGTCGAAAACGGTCTGAGATAACAATTAAAAAGATTTTTGGTTCTATAAAGTATGAAGATCCAGATCATTTTTTAGGAACAACTAAATACATATGGATGTGATTATCTGGTATGATGCTCCATAGGAAATTATATTACTCGAGGAAAGAGTATATAAGAAATTTTATAATAAAAAGAAAACTGATCAAAAATGGGATTTATTAATACCAAATTGTAACAGCTTTGCAAACTTTGTAATGTCAAAATTAAGAAATTTCACTTACATAATTCGATAGATCTCGTTGAGCTCTAGAAAACTGTATGTATTAGACTATTTTTTGCACCATTTTTTTAAGACAAAAAATTCTAAACACAGCTTGGAAAATCTTTAAAAGCTCATATTTTCAATATGCAAGAAAAGCATACAATTTTTCCATGAAATTAGTTTTTATCATTTCACATATTTTGAAATAAACTTAATCGATCTTGTTTTCCACGTTGCATCAATTGAATATATTTCAAAACACGTAAAATAATAAAAATCAATTTCATGAAAAAATTGTGTGCTTTTCTTGCGTATAGAAAATATGAGTTTTTAAAGATTTTCCAAGCATTTTTTTGTATTTTTTCTCTTGAAAAATGGTGTAAAGAACAGTCTAATACGTACAGTTTTGCAGAGCTCGACGAGATCTATCAAATCATGTAAAAATTTTCAAGAAAAAAAGTATTTACTTCATTTTTGAATTACTAGCTGGCATCTTAATTTTCTATGACAAAAACGTGTGAAATTTCTCAAAATTTCTTAAGTATGCAAAACTTACAATTCAGTATAGGATTTTTTTATATACTCTTTCCTCAATTAATATAATCTCTTATGAAACATCATGCCAGATGATCATATCTATATGTATTTAGCTATTCCTAAAAAATCACCTGGATCTCCATACCTTTTACAACCGAAAAGATTTTTATTTTTATTTCAGACTGTTTTCGATTATGGCATGTCTAACTATGGCATGAAAACTGAAAAATAAAATTTTTTCCACAAAGTGATAGAAAGCCCAAGGATTCACCCATACTTTGTTGAAAAGAAAAGATCAGAAACTCTTTTTGAGTTTTCTTGATAATGATTAAAATGATGATATAGATGAACTAGTTAGCCAATACGGCGAAATTTTGATGCTCTTTTTCGCTGGAATAATCATTGAAATTGATAAGAAATTGTTTTAATTTTGATCAATTTCTTAAAATTGTCTGTTCTGTGTTTAATTATATTTAAAGAGAAAGTAGAAAAAAATCGAGAATATAAAAGTCAAACTATAGAATTTTTTTTCCGACATGATCAAGAGCTCGACGAAAGATATATTGAAGAATAAAGCCAAGAAATGCCATTATGTAAGGAATAAAACGCCGTACGTATCGTTCAATCAATGCTGATGGTTTGCTTTCTTTCACTCTGAATTCTTCTTTCGCTTTCTTATAAGTATTAGCATATAAATCAATATGTTTATATTTACATTTACTTGTTTTATTATTATGTTTACATTTTCCATTAATATAATATGTGCAGGCATCATTGGGTAGACCAATTAAAGGGCATTCACTTCCTTTAAGACAATTTTTATTTTGATGTTCACATGGATGCGTTAAATGTAGTACATCTTTAAATGCATCCTTTATATGTTTATCCAGTCTTTTATTATAATCATCCGATGGAATTATTTTCATTTTTGTTATTTCACACCAAATATCCAAATATAAGATCTTAAAAAAAATATTTTCTTAATTGAGTATATATATTATCAGTTTATAAAAATATCTTAGAATGGATTTTTTATCAAGATTTTATCGCTTTTTTCTTTTGCAGACACGACAGAGAAGAAAAACGATGACGCAAATCTTATCAAAACAAATCAGCACATGTACAGTATGAAAGAATTGTTAATGGCAACCATTTCTTCTTTTCTTACTTTAAAAAAGGGATAGAAACTGATGAGATAAGAAAAGAAAAGAAAAGAAAAGTGAGGCAACAATGACTGTTTAACTAATAATACGCAAATAGAGAATAATAGAGAAAGAGATAATGAACGGGCAAGAATCTGTCCTAGTTCATTCTCGTTTGTATCTGTGAATTTTCTCCGAGATGAATATCGCATATCACTCTTGTGTAAAAACTTGTATTCTTACAGAAAACACTAATATTTATCATGAAGTAACCATTCAATGTACAGGTTTATGTATAACCCTTTGCTATGACAGTAGCGATTTGATTCCAAGTTAAATACTTAAGAAATTTTATATCAAATAAAAAAGTGTCGAAAACAAAATTTAATGTCACTAAATAGTAATACTTATTAAAATCGTCTAATGTCCAACTTATGAAATTTCAAAAATTTATGAAAAATGTTTTCCGTGTTAAAACACAGGTTTATTCTCTTTATACGCAGAGAGTGTCCCAGAAGTCGTGCAGAAAAGTAAATGCAAAGAATTCATCGATGATTCAAACTTTTTTATGAGTCTTTTGTTACTTTATAGTATATACTTTTAAATTTTATTCTGCTTAATTTTATCTTCAATTATCGCTTCGAATGCCCCTGAAGAACTGAAATATATGAATTCATGCTTTTCAAAGCTTTTAGAAATTATGTCAAAAACCTTCGTTTGAAATAACTTCGATTTCATTACTGACATTTAACCTGCGTATCAGAAAGACTTTTTATATAAGTTTTAGTGTAAAATACCTTGTTGATCAATAAGCTAGTGTTCGGCAATGAAATCAAGGTTATTTCAAATGAAGATTTTTAGCATATTTTCTAAAAACTTTGAAAAGCATAAATTTATATATTTCAGTTGTGTAGGGACATTCGAAGCGATAATTGAAGATAAAATTATGCAGAATAAAATTTAAAAGTATATACTATAAAATAACAAAAGGCTCGTATAAAAAGCTTGAATCATCGATGAATTTCTTGCATTTACTTTTCCGCACGATTGTTGGGTCACCCTGTATATGACAATGAGGAGGGAGTATACCATACTAGAATAAATCCACAACAAGAAAGAAAAAAAGCGAAACGACAGACTTTCTATAGTTAGCTAGACTGATAATACCACTAATCATCACATATCATACCATATACGATACTCTCGAAGCAAAAGGATTAAACATTTAAAATACTATGTTCAATTTCCTCGTACAAGTAGATCTATTTCTACTGAAAAAATATACTGTATAGATATTATGTACAAATATCCTTAAATACACGTCGACTATGTATAGAGTTATTTGAAGTTACGAATATTCAATGTGAAATTCATATTAGAATATTGCTCTTGGGCAAAAGCAACATTACTCATTAGAGAGTTCGATGATCTTTTGTAATTGTAATACAACTGTCAATAATCGCTCTAGTGAAAATTGTAATGTTTGAAATTCAAGGCAACAGTTGATCAACGCTGATCATTATATGGCTCTTCAAAAGGAGTATTCCTATGAAAAAAATTTCCAATGACAATTCTTGAAGTGTAAATATTGTAAAATATCTGTATATGTTTAGTTTTTTACTTCTAAATGACTCAGATATAATCTAATCTGCTGCAGTATTTAACAAAGAATAATTCCATCAATGTTAGATTCACACTTTATTTACGTAAGAAGAAAAAAGAATTTTTTTTATTATGAGTAACGGGATGATGAGACATATATATGTATACGATATAGTCTTTTTATTAGATTTTTTTCTTTTTATATTGTTTTTTTTCCTGAATATGGGTCGATATTTTGGATTAAGCGCCTGCTTCGACCCTTTCGCGTCGCTCTTAGACATCTTATAGCTTTTTTCATATAATATAGTTAAAATAGGAAAAGTAGTCGAAATATATTTTTATTCGATTCCATATTTAATGGAAAATTTACAATCTATTTCGCATAATTTTCCTGATGGCTTGATCAATAATGCGTGCAATCTATGAATGCGAGACAAATATCATTGTTTTGAACATTCATTTACATAACTTCGTCAATTGACAATTTCAAATCAAATCGAACAAAAAGAAAAATCAAAAATTCAATATGAACATTTATTGACAGTTTCAGAAGAAGTGTAACATGCAACAATTGTGCAAGATTGAATTAGATCAGATTTGATAATGAATTAACAATGGTACATTCAAAAGACGTTTATTCTTATTTTCCTTTATTGCAAATGCTTTGCTCATTAGATCGATGTAATTTTAACCGATTAAAAGAAAAATAAAACGAAGAAGGTGCAATTATTCGTCAGATTTTTTGTTTCTGTTTTATATCAATGCGTGTCAATAAGAATTTCTAGAAAAAGAGTAAAATGTCTATTGTTTTCTTTGCAATGATTTTAAAAATGGATTTTATTTAATACATTTTATGACAATAACCCTTTACGATCGACCGTCTTTGTAGTAGAAAATATAATAAATGACATAAATAAATATTGTATGTAGGTCATCTTTACATTTCTACACTATTTTCTCATTATTCATCTAACATCATAATAATAAAATTTTGATGAGAACTATTTTTGTATAAACTTAGCTGTCGGGTAAGACATACAAATGACTATGCTTTGCATTTTAGTTTTCAATCGCTTAATACGTTGTATTAAAAATATAAAATATACTACAAGATGCAGCGTGAAAAGTTCTACAATTTACAAAGTAAAATTTTATGCGACCAATTTTTTGCTGTCTCGAAAGAATCATTTTTTTCTATACGAAAAGAAATTCTTTTTATTTTATTGGATGTATAAAATAAATTGTTGTTTATAAACTATAGAGCTTTTCATGCTGTATCTTGTAGTATATTTTATATATTTAATACAACATATTAAGCGATTGTAAACTGAAATGCAAAGTATAGCCATTAATATGTCTTACCCATCAGCTAAGTTTATATAAAAATAGTTCTCATCAAAGTTTTATTACTATTGGATTAGATGAATAATGAAAACATAGTGTAGAAATGTAGAGCTTTGTTTTACTATCACTCTATATAAAAAAGAAGATTTTTCCAAGCATTCTCTAAGAAATTGATGTAGCTCTGTAAAGGTTTTTCGTATGATCTAAGTAAAAGTCTAGAACTAGAAATAAATAGTTTTCCAAATCAAGATCATCTTAAAGTCTACGGATTAAAAATCATAATGTTTAGAATTAGGTTTTTTAAGAAAATAAAAGGCGTGAAATCAATTGTCACTATGTCCCTTGGAAGGAACGGCTGTCCGTAGCCGGATGATAATATTTATTAGAATATAAATTTATTTTGATTTTTCAATGTTTTCTTCTTCATTTATAAAAATTATTTAATGTTAAGAAAAAGTCTTTATTTTTTGACAAATCGAACATATTGTCCGGCATATTTAATTTCATATTTATTTTCTATTTGATTTTTATCTAATTCATTCATAATAGGATAAAAAATGTCATTAGAATCATAAACCCTACAACCATTACAAGGTACAGCATAAATTGATAAAGTTTTTAATTTTGGAAGGTTTATCAATAAATTTATAATCATTTTTGATCAACTATTTATCCATTCATTATTCATTGTGAAACTGTAAGTTAATATTAATTCTTGTAGATTTGAAAGATAACTAAAATCATTTTTTTTCTATTTGAATTCTATCTAAAAAAATTCATCATATTCTATTTGTTGAATTTTTTTACATAAACACGAAATTAATTCATTTATCTTTGGATAATAATTGAGTACGAACTAATACTGAATGTTTTAAATTTGGTAGAGAATAAATTAAAATTTGTTTAATTTAAACAGTTGTTACACTATTTAGTTTTACATTAATACGTTCAATTTCATTCGATGAATAATCATAATTAATTGAAGTAATAGAATTAAAATAATTATTACAACAATTATAATCAATAAAACTAATAGATAATAATTTTGGCTTTTTTTATTTTAATAATGGAAATAAATTTTGAAAATTAATATTATCTATCTTAATTAATTTAAGTGATGTTACATTATACCATAATCGGGGATTATGTTTTAAAATTTCATTATTATTCGATAAAACAGTGTTAAAATCAATGAAATTTTTAAGTTCATTAAATTGAAATGGTAATGAATATATATAGGTATATTGATGTTGATGAATGTCAATATGCCAATTATGTTCACACCAAAATTTATTTTTAAATGTTAATAAAATATCTTGAATATTATCTTTGTTATCAAATTTACGAGCATAATAATAAAAAGTTTTTAATTTTTTCATTGATTTTAATAATTTTTGTTCTAATTGAATGCCATCAAATACAGGGTGTCCAGTAAGTCATAAAACAGGGACACTAAAAATTGAATATTTCCATTACGGTTCGACCAAACGGGCTCACTTTTTTACCAAGAATAGAGATATGTTCACACTCCAAATCCATATGGACAAGGGTAATGAAAACCTTTGTTAAGTATTACTATTGGCCTCACTAAAAAAAAATTTTTCTTTCTTACATGTATGAAAAAAACAATATATAGGATGGTGCAAAAGTCACATTATCGATAAAAAATTGAATATCTTCATTAGAGCTTTAGCAAACGAGCTGATTTTTTTACCATAGACCGAAGCATGTTCACATTCTAAATTTGTACGGACGATATTAGTGAGAATCCATTATAAATACATTGTTTTCTTTTCCTATCTGTGAACAAGTAAATTTTCTTGTTGAGATCACTAGTGATATTTAACAAAGGTTCTCACTAAACTTGTCCGCATAGATTTAAAGTGTGAACATGCCTCTATTCTTGGTAGAAAAATGAGCTCGTTCGGTCGAATCGTAATGGAAATATTCAATTTTTAGTGTCTCTGTTTCATGACTTACTGGACACCCTGTAGTATATCATCAGAATTCATTCTATCAATGATGATGAAAATATATTAATAGCATGAAATATTTCATCGAGATTAGTTATAGGAGGGTACGTTCTGTCTCCTAGAATTCTTTTTGGTTTAAATTTAAGATAAAATTCTTTTAATTTAATATTAATATTTGTTGATTGATATTGTTCTTGTGTTACATTCGATCTTTCTGATTTAATAAATTTTTGAACATTGGGCAAAAGCTCTTTGAGACTCAAAACTGCGTTGGACAAATGTTCTGTTGATGAAAGACGATCTTCGAAAATTTTCACTCGTTAATTGCTCATTTATCTCTCCTGTGGATATGTAATAGACATCAAGCGGTTCTGATTCAATATTTAAATAAATTAAATTTGGTGTATATTTGATAATGGTAAACATATCTTTAAAATAATTTAAATTTAATGTTAATAAACAGATATGAAAATTAAAATGTAATTTATCAAGTTTTCCCCCTTGTAAACTTCCTATTATTGGCGGAAGATATTCAAATGTTTTTAATGTATTTTCATTATTAAATACATTTTTAAATAATATTTGTTCATTATCTAATTCATTTTTATTAAAGAAATTTTCAGTTAAAATTTCATTTTGAATTTTTAATGTATGTAATTTTTGAAAATTTTTATTTTCAATAATTAATTTTAATTGTTCATTAGCTAAAGAATATGGTGATGAAATGATGATTGATGATAGATTTGAAAATAAATCTAATGACAAAGTTAAATAATCAATATTAATTATTAATGTTTGTATTTGTGAACCAATAATTAATAAAATATTTTTCCAAAAATCTATATTTGATTTTGGTATTTGTAAATGATTAATAAATTGTTTTTGTTTAGTTAATATATTTTGTAATCTTTCACTATAATAAAAAAATGAATAAATTATTTCATTTGATGATAAATAATCAAATATATTCAAAATAATTTCTGTTGGTAATTAATCAAAATATATGGTTGATTTAGATTTCATTTGAATATAATCAGACATTTTTTTTAAATAAATATTTATTATTAATTTTGTTTGAAAAAACAAAAATTTTTGCGATAGACGAATTAACCAAAAGACCTTGTTATGATGATTCAAAAGAAAAATATCTCATCTTCATGATAAATAATATATCATGTTTTTTTATCAGATGAATTTTATGTAATAGAATACTAGGAAATATTTTAGAAAGTCATACAATTTGAAACAAATAACTATTATTTATATGCATCAAACTCTTGGATATATTTCTTATGTTTCAATATATCGATATTTTACAAGAATGATATAGATTTGTTGAAAATGACAAATATTAACAGATATAATGTCGACTATATATAATTTTGCAAGAATTTCCTTGTTAATTCAAATGAAAAATCTCAAGCTGTTGCTATTGTTCAGATAGTTATTGTATATGTGAAGAATGATGAACTTAATTGGTTGAATGTTCATCTGTTTTATAAATTTTTTAAAATATTTAAAAACTGATGAATTGAAATTACGAGATTCTCTTATTCATCTTGATGATGATGTTAAATAAATATAAATATGTAGGTTACAGAATACACAAGTCACATATCTATATCTGTTATCTTATTGATGGTATCTTTTTTTAAAATTTATTTAAAATAACAAAATTTACATAGATCTTTAGTTCTTTTTTTTTTTTCTAAAAGCCAAGTTCCAATAATAGTAACATGGATATATATATGTACTGAACTAAATCTGTTTTATATTTTTAAGAGATTTAAAATACATTTAGAAAACTATAGAATGTTGCATCTCTCATGTATCAAAAAAAATTAAAATCGAAAGATAATTCGAAATTTGAGATTTTTATTTTAGTCAAATTTATGTGTACAGAATTTGGAAAATATCTCAAACCAGACGAATTGAAATTTTTGTTTGTTTATAAATCTAATAATTCAGGTATAAAAACGAAAAATATGCAATTTTTTTACTTAACATGAGAGTGTAAAATAGATCTCATAGAAGGACACAAAGAAGCAAAACAATTACGAAGAATAAATAAGAAATAAGCCAAGAAAAGTGCTTAGTAGTCTTAAGCTTTTTCTTTCCAGAAGAAACAAGTGTCTTTCGAAACATTTTCCAAATTAAAAAAAAATTTCCCCAAACGAGCGTTCATCCATAGGGATAGATTCTACACCTCGTGCCAAATAACGGATGATTCATAATAAAAAGCTATACTTTGCATTGTATATTTGAATTTTTAAATCCATTCTCTTACACAAAGTGAATATACTATAAGATTTTTTTGTTGTATCTTATGACATATTTAGTTTATTATATTCTTCCTAGTAATGTAATTTTTAATAATTCTATATGGCATCAAAAATGTCAAATAAGTTAATATCAGATGTGTCTGGATCGGAAGAGTCTTTCGGAACATTTATTCGATGGCGTGATCGTTGAGACTTTTCTTTCTTTCTCTTCCAGTGTACTGTATATTCTAAAGCTTGTTGTCTTAAAAATAAATTTTCACTTTGTCTTAAATGTTGAATAAGATTTTGACATTGTTCTCGGTCAACATTTGCTTTATTAAATACATGACTTTTAAGTAAATTGAAAACAAATAATCCTTGATTTTTTTCTTTGATAAACCATTGAGCTAAATCAAATTTTTCATTAAAATTTAATTTTTGTATAAAAGAATCAGACTTTTTGCCAGATATAATTGTTGATAATTGTATTAAAATTCTTTCAAAATAAATCTCAGATAAATTTTCTTGAAGTAATATTAACATTGATTCAAGATCATCTTTATTTTGAGCTATTTTTATTAATAATGTACCAATAAGAAGAGCAAATGTTTTATCAAATTGAAGAATTATTGGTACAAAAGAACGAAAAGAAAGTTTCGTATCATAATCAAATTGATCAATATGAGTAATAAGATTAGTTAAAATAGAATGAATACGATGATAAACTGGTAGATCATGTTGATTATCAAGAGCATTTTCTTTCGAATCAATTTCATCTCGACGTGATATTAAGCTTTTAAGGATATCAATAATTGTATCAGATGATAATCTATCACAAAAAAAAAATATTTTTATTTTTATTAAATTAAATTCTTCTTCTTTAACTTACATTTTTTGTAAATTATAAGATGAAATAATTTGTGTAAAAGCAGATTTCCATAATACATTTGCATTTTTATCAAATTGAATGCATAATTGTTTACTTTTTTCAATGAATTTTTGTAAATCACAATATTCATAATTAATATTTGTCCAAGCCCATAAACGTGCTTCTAATGATGTTGGATGATCTAATATTTTAAATTGAATTCGATTAATAAACATTTGAAAAAGATGATTAGAAGTATTTATTAATTGAGTTAATGGCCAACGAGAACATCCTCGATATTCACCAAATAATGTTTGTATTACTGGAAGATAATTATCATCTGCAGCTTCTTCAAGAATTTTCCAAATAATTATTTCATCATCATTTGAATTTGATTTACCAACAAAATTAAGTAATGTTAAAATAAGACATGCACGAACATCTTGATGAGGATAACTATCCCATAAAGGTTTTATAATTGATGTTATTAAACTTGAATCAGATGCAAATTCATTTAATAAACGAAGAATTTCTTTATTTGCTGTTACACCTATTAAATATATAAAGAAAATTTCTTAGTACAATTCCTCTTAGAAATATTTATACTGTTAATAAAGAGGTACTAGAAAAATGATTAAAATAATCCTGATATCAACGGCGTTTTGTTACATTATTAGGTGTTATTGAGTCTCTTATATCCTTTTTCTTAAAATGCTGACCTAGACATGATATAGCTTCTAGCACTGATTGTGGATATATAATATTTGTCTATAATTTTGTAGATGATCCCTCTCTTCTAGGATAGACGCGGTTATCTTTAAAATAAGAGGAATTAGTTAAAATTTTTGTATGATCCATGAAGTAGAGTAGAATGAAATTTCTTTCTCTATATTTCAACATTCTTTTTATATCGAACTGAAAATAAAAAAAAAAAGAAGTTTATATTCTAAAATAATTTGATTTACCAAGTTTTTGAAATTGTTCATCACGAACTAATTCAAGATAATGTTTTAAAAATATTTCTGTAGGTATTCTACGTGATATAGTTAACATAGCATCACTAATATATTTAGCATTTGATGCATTTAATTTTATTTTTAAAGAATGAAATTGTTTGAGTAAATCTTGAGAAGTTAAATCAAAACTAGCTGGTAAACATATAAGTATAGGAACAAGTGGTTCGACATTGGTACTGGTATTAATCTTTAATGATAAAGAAGAAATTTGTTTTTCTTCAAGCCATTGAAGAGATTCATTATATGTATGTGTTAAACGATGAAGAATACGTAATGATTTTAATTTATTTAGATTTGTTACTTCATTATTCTAGAAAAGGAAAATAATTTTTCGTTTATATTTATTCTTATTGAAATAGATTAACCTGTATAAAATCATGTACAATAATCTTTGTGATATGTTCTTGTTGTTTTCCAGTTAAATGACGAAACGAACTATTTAAAGTATTAATATGTAATCCTGGTAATTTCATATTTTTTGTTTCAGATTGTAAATTTGTTACAAATTTCGTTTCTTCTTTAGATAGTTTTTCAATTGTAACACATTTATCATCTTCAATTAATTTATCTATTAATTGTCGATGTTGTGAAGAACGTAAAGCAATTTGTTGAACAATTTCATTAATAAAAAAACTCTTATCAATTTTATTAATCAATTGATTAACACGTTCAAATTGAGTTGATTGGTTTTTTAAAAATAATGAAATCATTGAAGAATAGGTATCAATTTTAAATGATAATTGAAGTTTTGTTGATGAAGGAAGATAATCAGTAAAGAATGAATTAATAAATGAATCAATTTGTGGTAAACGCCATGATTTCTGTAAATACGAAGTTAATGAATTATTCAATTCATCTAACATATATTTTGAGAGAAATTTTGGAAAAATATCATTTATAAGAATATCTGCTAGAAGATTACGTGCTATTGGATATGACTCAGGTAATGATTCAATATAAAGTTTAAGACTATCATTCTTTGAAAAGCATCTAAAGAGAGAATAAAATAAATTTGAATAATATATATATTAAGAATTTATTTAAATCAATAACTAATCTTCTCTTTACTTAAATCTTACTTTTGAATTAAATCATGTGAAAACTATATAAATTTTTCTTTTCTTACCGTTTGATGATTTTACAAGCAAACGTTTGAATTTGTTCTCTAAGTTCTTTATTTGGATGATATTCAATACGTTGTAGTAATAATAATCCATAATTAATAATAATTTGTATAGTACTTGTTGAGTTTTGATGACGATTAAGAACAAATTCAATAATTGTTTCAATTATTTCAGAATTATTCGGTAAAATTTTAAGTTGAAATCGATTATTATATTCAGATATATTACATAAAAATTTTTCAATAGTAGAAATGGGTTCATTAATAAATTGTTTTTGTATCCATTGAAGAACATATTTAACTTGTTCTTCATTTGTTGAAAGAGCACATTGAAGTAAAAGAATATAATTTTGTTGACGTTGATATGCATGTGATCTAGTTTGATTAAATAAATTTATAAATCGATCAAATACATCTTGTGTCATTAATTGATATCGAATTAATGATAAATGTTGTTTTGCAGAAATTTTTTTATTTATTTCATTTTGAGAAATTAAATGAAGAGAAAGTGGTGTAGTTATTTCAGGATATTCTTCGAATAATTTAAGTGTTGTTTCATCTCCTTCTTTTAATAATTTTTCTATAAATAATTCTTTTCCTATACGTTCATGAATAACAATATCAAATAACCATTTTCGTTGTTTTTGACGACTATAAAGACCAACATGTTGATTACTATTTTGTAACATATATTGAAGAAGACGAATTGTATAATTTGATGACCATTTACAAGTATTATATAAAGCAAAAAATAAACGAACGTAATTATTAAGAGAAAATGAACGAGGAAATTCAAATGAATTCAGATCGAGTCCTTCATCACTCCAATAAGTTTGATATTTAATTGTACCTATATTATAGAAATATAAAATCTATTTCAGGAGGTTTCAAACAATTTTAAAATTCATTATTTTTACATTCAACTAAAGTAAATTCTGTAATATTGGCGTATTATTTGCATGAATTTGTAATTGATTTGATTCGAAAGATCTAATTTACTCATTTATATTAAATTTACAGATTTCATTTGAATATGAGAATTCAAGAGAAATTAGATAATTTTTATAAATGTACAAAATACATACAAAAATGAGACTAGGAGCTCAAGGTTCATTCCTTGATGATATCTCAACTATATTGAATCAGAAAATATAAATCTGATATTTATAAATTTCAACCCACTCTCCACCAATATAGTTATTCAATAAGCATGTACAATAATCTGCCAAAATTATAAAGAGTTTCCTTTTATAAAATACAAAAATGATGATATTTTGAAATCGTTCTAGAACTTCTGGGACACTATTTGATATTAGAAAAAATAATAAAATAAAACCTGGTTCATTTGATGCTACAATTGTAATTAATTCAATCATTTCATCTGGTACTTTCTTAAAAAAATATTTTTGTTGTGATTGAATAAAATATGGTAAAAATCTTTTATGTTCTTCTAATTGATTAATATATTCAATTGTTAAATGACATATTGTTTTTGTTTCTTTTCGTGCTAATAATGATAATATTCTATTATTGTCTTGAAAATATTTTGAAAATTTTTCATTATTATTTTTCTTTTCAGTTAAATCACATTGTATTAAATGAATAATAATAAGAGGTTGATATTTCATTAGTTTTGAAAGAAATAAAGATAATGTATCAATTTGTTCGAAACGTTGAATTGACCATCGTGATAAAAGATTTAATATTTGATCTTTTGAACAAAATGGTACTAAATGAGCATCAAGATTATATTGATAATGACGATATGTTTCAGTTAAATAACATGCAAGATTATAAAAGAATGATGAAGATTTTTTTAAACAATCAATTTTATGAAGATTTTCTAAGATTTGATTTTTAATACTAATAAAAACAAAATGAATAGAATTTTTGTTTTAATACAATTATTTTTAATGATAAACTTACAAATGAGGAATATTTTTATCATTTATTGTTTCAATAATAAATTCATATATTTGTTTTTCATCTTTTTGAATTTTAAGCCAACTTTTTCCAGCAATAACTCGTTGTTTTATTGGCGATGAATCATTTTTGAATATTTCTATTAAATTTTTATCATTTTTTCTTGATTTTGATAAAAAAGCTAACATTTGTAAATCATCATAAGATGATGATTGCTTTAAATATTTTTCGATTTCATTTGTACCTAATAATGTTAAAACATATTTTACACGATCTTCCCACGTACCTTCAGTTTTTAATAATTCATATTTGTTAATTATGGACATTTTTTCAAAACAAAATTATTCAGTAATAATTTACAAACAAAACATATGATTTTTATACATATGTCAAAACTATTGAGTTTCTATTCATAACGAAATTATATATATGAAGAATAATATTGACATAACGAAGGCTTCATCTTTTCTTTTTTGATATACAATAATGATGAATCATACATGTTTTGTTCTTTCGCAATCATTTATAATTTTTTTAAACTTATAGAATTTTTTTAAACTTATAGAATTTTTTCTCTTTGACAAAGAGAAAAAGGCATTCTAACCTTGATTATATACAGGTTATGTATGTTATTTTTGATAATTTTATTCGTATTGCTGCAATCATGAAAAACCTCAAAAGTGCCTTATTTTGATATCAGGTCTAATAAAGTCTAAAAGAATGTCATCTGACGCCGTTTTGAATTCTACATGTAGAAGAACCTATCAAAGAAAGACAACATGTATACTAGCCGAGATTTTTTATGACAAACAAACAGCAATCAATTCTGATTTAGTACACAATTATTATTTCAATTAATCATCATTTTTTTATGGTTTGCTAACCATTAGTGCACTAGCTTTTCGTAAAACCTGAATACAAAATTAACAACTAGTCTGATCGGGCTCATTCAAGCACAGATCGAAGAGCCAATATCCAGCCTACCTTTAGGACACATAAACAAAAAAAAACATTTTTTTAAAGTTTTTACTAAAAAAGAGGGAGGAGGGTATTCTTTAAGAGTAAAATAGTAATAACTTTATTAATAAAAAGCATTAGTTTTTAGTCAACATGTCTCGACAATTTTCGTCCATTTATCAATCACTAGTGGAATGGAAAATTAATCACGTTAGAACGGAAATTTCATGCACTTGCTAACTATCTATTCAGAATTCTTTTTTTAGCTTAAATTTAATTTATTGAGATCGAACAATTGATAAAACCCATGAAAAACATTTTTACAAAACGTTAACTACAAAAGTCTAGATATGTATGTTTGCTCATTTATCAGACATATATAAATCTTGTTGAAGTCTATCAAAAGTAGTGAGTTCCAATCAGATCACATAGGCATTGTTCTGTCATTTGTACCCTCTTTGAATGATATTTTGGAATACTTACAACCAGGGGCGGCGGAGCCATTAGGCTTGGGGAGGCTCAAGTTTCCCCTAAAAAATAAGAGGGGAGGCTTGGGGAGGCCCAATATTTGAAAAAAATTTAGGATCCTATTCTAAATTAAATTGAATGTTCTAAATATTATCAACAAAGTTTAGTCTGTATGTATATTTGCATGCACAAATGCTAAAACCATGATTTTTTTTTAAAAATACGTTGCCGGCGTTCTCTACAACAACTGTATCAAAAAATTCTATTGACTTCTACTGATGCATTTTTAGAAAATTGAAAAAATATATATAAAAGGTTTCTATTTATTATTGTATTAAAAATAAGAAACATCTTAGAAATAAAATCTATTTCTCATTTACTTTTGCACAGAAAAATGATAAAAATTAGATTGCTTTGAAAGATGTCCTGTTAAATTTTTTATAATATTTAAAAAAAGGTGTCCTTGGACTATTGTAAGCGATTTTGAAAGGGCAAAATGCGACGATGTCAGAGATACTGTTATTTATCACTATAACAGTTGACAAACAGTGTCACAAATGGCAGGCTGATCATCAAAAGCAAGTCTTTTTGTACAAAAATGCACTACGAAATACAGTGATACCATCAAAGTGATCGGTTTCGTGTTCGAAAATCGTCTTAAACGATGAATAGTGAACAGGTAGACGATTAGTTGTTTAAATAGAGAAGCGAATTCGACTCAAAAGAGTAAAAAATTATAGAGTCTCATACATCTTATAGCCCTCATAAAAATCGATTAGAACAGGTCAAGAGAACACTTTGTTTTTTTAAAAAACTTCAAGTTCTATGATTTGTTTGAGCGAAAATAAATGAGAAATAGATATATTAAAAATATTTTTGTTCTTTTCAATCCAGCGGACAGTAGCAACATTTTGTGCATCTTTTCTTTCAATTTTGAAAGAGCTCATCAGAACAGGTCAACAGGACATTGTGGTGCAATTGTTCTAGAGAATTCAACAATAGTTGCTAGGATTCATTTTTTGGAATTGTTCTTTGAATTCCGGTCTTTATTTTGTCATCAACTGGAAATAAGTAACACAAAGACGACTGTCTGGCTGAGAGTGACGGCAGACAAAGTTTCGGACGAGCATTAACTGAAGATTAAGTCTTACTCTTCCAAATCATGAATTTTTTGGTATAGTTAAATTTTGTCGTATTCTATCATATAGATAAATGTTATGGTTTAACAAAATTCAGTAAGTCCAAAAAAATGAATTCCGTGATACTCAAATTCAGGATTGCATCAATTGAAAAAAATTTCGAGATTATATGATCTGTCTGTGCAGAGATATATACAAAATCGACTATATTCAAAATATGTTGGAACACTCGATATCTCTTTAATAAAAGTTAGAGTTAGAAAACTAGAAGCTTCCTCTCTTCCTCTATATCAGAGATGTGCACCGTGTGCGCGGAGGCGGAGAGCGGAACGGAGGCGGTCCGCTCCGCGTCCGTCTTTCTGAGTAGTATGTCCGCCTGAAAGCTGCTCCGTGTCTGCCTCTCTGGGTAATATGTCAGCCCGGCGGCCGCTCCGCATCCGCTTTACTCGACAATATGTCCACCGGGCGGCCGCACTCTAGTCAATTTAGTTATTAAATTTTGCTTTTTAGCTTCAGCCCCGAAAAGCAAGACAGTTTAGGATTTTTAAGTGGCATCTGTTTTTTTTAAGCACTGAATTATAAATAATAAAATTTTCGCTCGTTTTTTATTTGTTTAACTTGTTTTCTTGAACGACATATATGTTTAAGGACAATCACAAGAAATATAAAAGAATATAGCGAAAAATTATCTAAAGAAGTGCTATCTAAAATCAAATATGGCTCGATGATAGTTTTGACTACAGTACGACGATTACGACACGCTCGTCTTTCTTTTTTTAACTTTCCGCAAAAATGTCGAACATCACCTCTATTTTGAGATATTCGCTATGTTTTTTATCGTTTTAGTCTCATGTTTTCTAACCACTACCCTTTGCTCTGTTTTTTAAGGTCTAAGTATCTCTCTGTGGCTAAAATTTTTAATGATTTTATGATAGAATCTGACTATCTGTAGAAATATAGCCCAAAAAGCTTCATTTAAATGTTTGATCGGGAATTTCATATTGTAAACCGTGATATTCGATACTGCACTTTCGCCTTTTTTGTCAAGGCTAAAAATATGTTTCGTAAAGACTTCAGTAGCAATCTTTGAAAAAAGAATCACCATCAAATGTTAAAAACTAACGAAAACAAATTAAATCATCGCAAGAGTCATTTAGTCTAAGATACCATTGGCTTTACTATCTTAATTTGAGACTTTTGGATTGAATAAAAAGAATAAATAATAAACAATGTTTATTAAAAGTCATTTCGATATTAAATCTATCTCTGAATATGACCAATTTCTTCTGAAAGAATATTAATTTTTGAAATCATTCAAAACTTCAATTTGTACAAATCATGAAGTGTAAAATGAGTTAGCATAGAAAGTAGTAGCGTATCGATGCATATACGTCTAGCTAAATTTTGTTAAGCAGGATACCCTTTCATAGTCCATTCAATTTTATGTTGTCGTTAATATTTGAGTGTTAATAGGTGGCTCTTTATGTGTTGAGCAATATTACGGTGTAATAAGTTTGAAAAAAA
Organism: Macrotrachela quadricornifera; assembly: GCA_022393335.1. Lineage (NCBI taxonomy): Eukaryota > Metazoa > Rotifera > Eurotatoria > Philodinida > Philodinidae > Macrotrachela > Macrotrachela quadricornifera. The sequence goes on from JAJEKB010019266.1 coordinate 39,377, forward strand.
TTAGTATAATGGATTTCTCAAGTTCTTATGAGGCACATCGCCAGGTGGCCGCCCGACGACCGGTCGCTCCGCACCTTGCTGAATAAAAGAGTATAGGCGACCGCACCGCTCCACGCCTCGTTTAAAATAAGTGCATAAGCGGCCGCACTGCTTCCGCATCTCGTTGAAAAATAAAACACATGCAGTCGCTCCGCCTCCACCAAAAAGCTCCCTGATGGTGACCGCATCCGCCGCAATTTTAAGATTCACGCCTTCCTTCCGCGTCGCCTCCGCCTGATCTTTTAGGTGCGGTGCACATCTTTGCTCTATATCACCTTTCACCTTTCTCTTCCCCCTCCGTTATGGTCTGTGAAGTTTTGAGCCTCCCCTAGAGTAGAATCGTTCGGCCGCCCCTGATGAATACAATATGTGTTGTTCATAAGTTTCTTCTAATGATCATGTTTTTCTGCGAATCAACTGCTCTTTCTTTCTATTATACTTGTTTTTTTGTTACATGAAATATAAGGTTTCTTTTCTTTTTGAAGTCAATAGAGTTAATTAACAGAGGGTGTACTTAGTCATATTTATATAAATAAAAAGCTTGTATATGTCCCTACCATCAATGAAAAAATCAGCTCATTTGCTTAAGCCTTAATGGAGATATTTAATTTTTTTCTTTGGTGCGTAACTTTTGGATCACCCTGTACTTTTCTATAAATTGATAACAGTGAAAAATTTTCGACCGTTATGACCGTATGTCCCTTCGTAAAAAAGAAGGTTTTTTTCTTTTTACTAACAATAATTGTTATTGAGATACTAGATCTTCTGTTTTAGCGATTAATTTGTTCAAATTGCGGCGATAAGGCCTTCTGGCTTTTAAAGGTTAAAAACGGCTAAAAAAGCCCTTGTTTTGGAAATACAGATAATAATGCATTTTAAAATATAAATGGATAGTGGTGAATTAGAATTACTGTCGCAAGCCTTTTTTCTAGCCAGGATTGTCAGATAAGAAAGTTTTTTTGGGGAAAAAATGTTTTGGTTGGAAAACGCTGAAATTCGCTTTCGTGAATGAAGGGCGATTCTGTTTCACTAGTTGTGAGCACAATCGGAAACGAAGATTTATTTGCGTAAACAGAGTTATATATTGCCCTTTTGCGTGAAAATATGGGCGAGGTACAGCACGTGTTTTAGTGTAAACGGTTTTGATAGTGTACCGTTATACGTTAGTTAAAAAGACGACCGTAATATTGGGCATACGAAACGAATTATTTACGGCGAGTTTATAGTCGTATCATTCGACTTACGAGCGTTTGAGTTAGTGTTAACGTCCCTATAAGATCGTCTACAGTCGTTATAATCGTAGACCTGGGAAGTGATCCCTTCTAAGCTATACTCTAGCGAGTCTTCTTCATCATTGGTTGCGCTGTCAAGGACTATAAAAGACATTCTTTTGAAGAGCAATGAAATAGTTCTTCTTTCACTATAAGTGTTGTCCACTATGATCAGTACTTTCATATACATAGTTGCTTTTTTGTCTTTTTTTCTATTTGATTTCTGTTATCAGTCTGCTCAATGTGCGCATTCAAAGGAAAGACAAAACTGGCAGTCTTGAAAAAAGTATTTAAGTTTATCGAGATATGGTGATATTGCACGTCAAGAAATTTGTTTTGATTTAGTTAAACCTTCGATGAATCGGATTCGTTTCTTCTAAAAGCCTTAGTCATGTAGGTTTCTAGTTCGAAATATCCAAAATTTTGTTCAAATTTTCATAAAATATGAAAAAATGAATCACTGATCAGAAGTTCATTGCTCAGTTATTGCCATTAACTTTGTCGTTGGCTGTTGAGTTTTCTTCGTCTTCGACTTAGACATCAATTTTGAGTATTTCTTGCCCAAAAATGTCTTATTAAACTCTTTCTTATAAGCATTTGAAGGCAAAATGTATAAAACAAATCCAAGTGTGGCCGGGGCATAGGAGAGTAAATAAGCAACAAGTAGTGTATGTCGTTTCCAAACAGTCATTTGTGTACATGCCAAACTGAACGAAAGAATGGTTTGTGGCAAAGCTGACAAAACTATAATAATCGGTATTATGTACAGTTCTTTGTGTACATTAAATTGTTTTTTTAATACTTCTTCAAATGTCATTTTCTGTGCAACAGTTTTTGCGCGACTTCGAGCAACTTGTACTATTAGAATCGTAATTGCTATTGCTTGGATAAAGAAGGGAACCAGATGATGCAAAAGCGTGCTCACTCGATCATATTTAGCCACAATTCTTTGTCGAAAATCAGTTACACACAATAAGATAGAAGATTCCGGTTGACGTATGACGGTATAAACGAGAATTTCATGAATATGCATACCACACAAAGCAAGAATAGTCACAATACTTGAGTATACGGCGATATGAGGATTTTTTGTAGAAATACTCGTAGGAAACAAGATTACTAGGAGACGATCTACTGTAATCCAACTAGTCAGCCAGTAAGTCGAGCGGCTAACCGTAGATAGAACATAACTGACGAATTTGCATGATATGTCAGTCGTCGATCCTAGTGTACCCAAGAGAACATGGATAAACTTCATAAAAAGGCACAGAAGAGCACATTGATTGAGAATAGTGACAACAAAAAGATAGTTGCCAACACGAAATTTACGTGGTTCTGACCGTTTAAAAGTAAGAAAGGAACAGAGATTTGTGAAAAGACCACCAGCACAAAGAAGAAACGTTAGAATAATGTAAATTGCTTGGATGCCCTTAGACTCCGAAGCGAGAAGAGAATCCAGAGTGAATCCGAAAGTTTGCATGCTGAATTCACACAGATGTCCTTGATGACAGTTCGGACACAGACAGATAAACTCATTGGGATTTCTTGGATCTCCTTTGACACATTTTCCATTTGACAAACAAAAGTCACAACGGTCTGCAAAGGGATCATGTTCCATGCACATAGCAAGGGTGTTATTGCTGTGGCAAAGGCAGAAATAACTAGTATCATAAAAACACAATCGATGACTATCATTACGGCAGATATGATGATACCGAAACAAGGCAGGTATTTTGGATGTCTCATCTGAAAACAGGAAAAAAAGTGGCAAGTTTATACAAAAAAAAAGGTAATTTACCTTTTAGGAGTAATGACATAGCATTTGGACAAAGTTGAGGTGTTGAAGTGATGTTGATAAACTTAATATATGGCTGGATATAGAGAACATAATACTGAGAATCTGAGTGACCTTCATATATTTTTAATAAAGCCAACCAAGGAGCCTCTTCTTGACCATGATCGTAACGAATACTTAACGGAAGTCCAGCAGTGATCTGTTGATGTTGAAGTACTAGTTTCAACGCTATATTTACGTCAAAGTCATAGAATTGAACAACACTAGCACTTGCTACTGAAGTCATATTCACATAAATTTTGATAGCGACTTTCTCATATTGACATCGATCACCATAGAAATGTTTTGAACATTCACAAACGATTGATTTGTTGCCACTTGGATCGTATGTTGCGTGACAAGTTGCATTGAAACCACAAGGATTTGATTTACATCCTTCATTTCGTATATGACAGCTAGGACCAAAATGACCAAGAGGGCATATGCACAACGGATTATCGGGAGTTTTTATCAAACCACGTTGACCAGGCCGACAAATAGAATTTACTGAACAATATGAAGAACACTTTTCTTCGCGCACTGTGCAGTTCTCACCGTTATAACCAGATGCACAAGAACAATAAAATTGATGTTTCTTGTTTAGAATGGGTTTACAGATCGAATTGGAATTACATGGATTCTGTGCACATGGGTCAAGCGTAGAATTACCGAACCATGAAGGAAATTTTAATACAGTAGCAAGACGAAAGGCTGGAAGATAATCAAAGTAGATCAAATAACGAAATGATCCGAGCTCGATCGTATCATTGTGCTCCAGTGCATAAACATCAAAATGCACCGAATATGAATGGTTATTGATGATATCGGTACGGTTCAAGTAACGCCATTGTTTATGCTTTAACATATTTGCAGTACGTGAGTAGAGAAGATAAAAACGGTGTTTGACATAGTCTTTTGTCTCCAGCATTCGATTGACATAAAAAATATTATGATCGATGTATTTTTTGTGAAAGACTAAGCTTACGACAATCTTGAATATGGTCGTAGAAAGTGTAGAAAGAGTACTTAGATCAAAATGCGTGATTATAGAAAGACGATCTGAGAAAAATTGACAACGTCTACCATAATAGGCAGGCGAACAGAAACAATAAAAGTCAGGATGTGAGTAAATAGCTATACCTCGATTGCAGACAAATAACTCAGCATCAAGTAAAGAATCTTGATTTTGTCGATATTGAGTCACTACAGTTGATGTTGACGTATTGTATTTATGAAATGTAGAAGCGACTGGCGGAAATCTTGATATAACAAATCCGTGAAGGTACTTTGTTTGTTTATAATATCGATAGTGAGATCTACCTAAGAAATCAGAATGTGGTGAACACCAATATTCATCTTCTCCGTACAAACATTGTTTGATTCCATCACATCGTGCGTTTTTAACACATGATCCATTAAGACAAATCACATCGTTTTGACCAGAACATGTTGCATTTTTGCTTTTGTATGCACAAAGTAACGAATTCGAACATGCTACAGAAGTTCCGCAAGCAGCATGGTATTGAATACATGAATTATTGCATCGTAATGTATAACCGAGCATTCCACCACCGCAGTTTTCTAATGTATTTTTTTCGTCTAGCCCTCCATAACAGTTGACAATCTTGTCACCAATTTGAGTGAGATTAATGCAGGGTCGATTAGTGTGAATATCCAATGGATTGCCAACAGATGCTAAATAACACGGATACTCGGACGACAGATTACACAGATTCGAAAAAGGCATCTTCGATTCATTGTATAGACGAGTACATTCCTGCTTTCGTGCATCTAATTTTGTCAGACGTTGGTTATGATCCGACCATTGTGTGATCAAAACGATCGCTTCCTCGTCCGATGCATCACTACAGTCCCATTCCCCATCACATACCCATTTCAGATCGATGCATTGACCAGATTGACATCGATATTGATGATCGAAGCAAATCCATTCTTGACAAAAATCGCGATTTTCATCAATATGCGATTGTTCGTTCCAGAAACTGTCACAATAAGCATGATGTGGTGTAACCGGTACACCTACCGTATGCATATTACCTATATCGACGTCGAATGTAGAATTGAATTTAGATGAATTGCCAATATAATATTTCAAAAAAAGACATCCACGATCGGCTTTTTGCTGACACAAAAAAGAAGCTATTTTCTGAGTATTATTCTTGATAAACACATCATGTTTATTGTTGCACGTTGGAGTCGATGCACCTAGTTGAGATATAGGTAAGCAAGTCATTTGTTTCGATGAACACTGGAAGCGATGTTTTCGAATATTAAAGCAATAATTGGTCTCATTAACTACTTCCAATCTCTCGTCTCGTTCATCCAAACAATCGATAATTCCATCGCCAATACGATATTGCGAGATGCATTCGCGTGATTGCGAGCAAACATCGTAAAATGCGTACGAACGATTGTTGAAAGTTCGTGTATGGTTCCAACAATTTATTTGATATTGAACATTCGACTTTTTGTCTCTAAATAAAAATGGTAGAACGGAATGACAAAAATAATATTCAATCTGACGATAGAACATTAGCTGATCATTATAATTCAGGTGCCATCTATTGTTTGGATCGCTTATGATACGATATCCTCGACACTTAATACTTCCTATTACCTGAAACTCGTCTGGCGTTGAATCCGCCCATGTTCGATTCCATTCATAAAAATGTTGTATCCACGGACGAATCATTCCCTTCCATGGATATTGATATAGAATATTTTCCTCGCAGATATATTGCATCAATTGATTGCAGTCGATTCCATTACATGGGCACTTAGACTCCAAACCACCAGATAGAGCACATCGAATAAGGTAAATACATATCTCAGTAACTGTTAGCTTTTCCAGGTTCAAAGATTTATCCTCATATTTTCCTGGCCCAAACCAACAAAGTCCATTGGGTTGCGTCCATAATTTAAAAGGTAGATCGAATGCAGTTTCGCACATATGATTAAACTCACGCATAGTTGTACAGTATATATCAGGCGGAAAAAACGTTTGATATATATATCGAGAATACATGCGGATGCATTGTCCATCACCACATGACCACTGAGTACTACTGCATAAATGTTCATCGCATTCAATAAATGTAGGGTGAGTCGAACAATTTACATCATTCATATCCATCTCGTCGCTCCAATCCATGCAATCGGGTGTTCCTGCAATTATTGACTTATCAAAAGATGATACGTTGTTGTTTCCATTACTTATTTGCAAATCTCTCATATATTTTAATAACTATTTAAATTGTTGATTTGCCTAATCATGACGTAGAGTTTTACACATGGAATTTTAGAATTATTAGCGGAGATGGGGCATCTCGAATTGGATGATGTGACCTATTTATTGTGTCATTAAACACTTCATTACACAAAGATTCCTCATACGAAATTAGTTTAATAGAAAAAAAATCATTAAATGTAGGTTTGTTAACATACTCCAAATACTACTAAAAAGGAGGATGACTATGTATTAATATTTATCCTCGCTTAAATCATATTTACAACTGTATTCGTTACATGATCTTAGATCTTATGTATGTGCTTTATATATTCTATATCTATCTAGTCGTAGTGTAGCTCCAGGTCTCTTTCTGACTGTATTCGTGCTATCTTTTCCAAGTCTTGTAATATTTCTCCTTTTTTTCATAGTATTGATCTCTCTTTTCTATATATGTATTTGTTAGTCTCTGTGACCTACAAATAGCCCAACCTCAATTAAAATAAATATGCAATAACTTAACAGTTTCTTATTAAGTATAACACACGGTGCTGATGTTTTCCTTTTCGTCTAAGTGGTTCTAGGAGAAAGTATTTGCGAAAAAAAGTGAGTATAATTATTCTGAAGCTGTTCGTTTTCTAAGACGTTAAACATTTAATGAATCAGCTTTATATTCCTCTGATGCGTTGAAAACGGACGAATGGCTAATAAAAAAAATTGAATTTTATGATTTAACAATCATGTTTTCTTAAGAAACCTATAATCTTCAAACAACTTGAGTATTTTTTCACTTTTACATCGAGATACTTACCATCAAGCCAATATTCTTTATCGATACACATGCCATTCGTACAACGATATTCGTCTTCTTCACATTCATTAAATTCCAGTTTATCACAATTTTCTTCATCATAGCCATCCATACAATCTTGCTGGCCATCACAAATATTCCGCCAATCCAAGCAAAGCATACCATAGTCACAAATTGATAGTGTTTCATAACACCAAATAGATCCAATCTGTTGATGAGCTCGTATATATTTTTTATGTGCTAGTGTAATTGCGATGGCGTTATTGAATGATGTCTTGTCGAAGAGTAGGTCATACTCACAGTTCTTGCCAAACGTTCCCTCTACTGTACAGTTGCATAAGAACTCATTCGGCACATCTATCATCGATTGTTTGTAAAAAACGCGCCCATAATCATCGGCTTTCTCAACACTTGAGCTCCACCAAAGCACTTCCCATGGAGTAATGTTCTGTTCAAGTAATTGCTTATAAGTCCATTTCTGTGCTCCTCTTTGACATTCAGAAAAATTTGATTCATGCTTAGAAGTGTTGCCTATCCGTCGACAAAACTCTATTGATTGACCATTGTTATAGTAAATACAATCGAATGCCTCCGTTCCTATACTAGTCTCTGTGTTGTACAAGAGAATATGGCCATTGTTTGTGACGATAGATGAAATAATAAGCAGAATAATGTTCCGAATTTGCATCATTTATTTTTATTCACTGATTCTGATTAGTTAGAAACCGACTGAGTTGGAATATTCAATAGTCGCTGTCAAGTTTACGTGATATTTGCTTTTTTCAATATGACTAACAAAAAACACTTTCTTTTTCTTCTATTCACTGTGTAGATTCAGTAGAAAAAAAAATCTTATTATTAAATAATATTAAGCCTGTTTCGAGCACGTACATTTCTGTTCAATTAAAGTTACTCGATTATGATTTAATCACGTTTCAAATACAGTCATAGTGAAGAAAAACTGCGCACATCTCAACCATCGTAGAATTGCAAAATTTATCAACAGAAATAAATAAATGTGGCCTCTAGAAAAAATCTGAATGTGATCAGAAACTCTTTAGATTTCCAAACTTTCTAAATCTCAAAATATATTTTTGGAAACTGACATTGCTTTTAGAATTCAAAGGAGTGTTCACCAAGGTTTTCACAAAAAGGACTGAGAATTCAAAATTTTTTTTGGAGACTTATTTGATACTAGAATTTTTCTTTTTGATCTTGAATTTTTCTGAACTTTTGGAGATTTTTTAAGAGAGAATAAAACGTTGATACGCTTTATGCAGAGCAATTAACTATCAATAAATCATTTGTCATATCAATATATGTCTGAAATAATCTAACGTCGTCTTCACATTTGTAGATACATCCATATTTGAGATATATAATAAAAAATGAAATGCAAAATATTTTTAAAGATAAATAAAGGACCCTGCCGGATAACGTCAAAAAAATTTTTCCTTCCGAGAGTTTTTTCACATATCTCATTTGAACGAGTGCATTTTTTTACATATGTCTGTGTATTTGTTTCATGTTTTTATTAATGATTTTGTGAGAAACAGATCACTTTTTCATCTCTATTAGTTATTTTTTCAGCCATTAGAGCGATATCTTTGGCATATAGAAATATTTACTACACTTAACCTTTCATTATTTGTCTTCATATAGCTAAGCATACTTTTTTTCGCTATACAAAATGGTACGAGACACATCTTGTCAATTACTTTCTTTCGAAGAAATACTAGATCACCACAGTATAAATAACTGATTACTTTTTAAAAAATGGATATTTTTCCATTTAGTGTGGATTTCTTTTTAGTATCTTAGCAAAGTTAGGGCAAGCTAAAACTTTGTAGAAAATTTCTTCCTTTTCTCCTCTACAAAACTCACTAGCTTTAAAAAAAAATTCAAACTCTCCGCAGACTACTTTTTCCTTGTCTTTTATCGAAATATTACACTACTACAAAATATTAATTTTTAAAATCGAAGCTGTTTTTCATCTGTGGATACTCAATTTATTCATCAAAATCATAAATCTGACGCGTGAATGACACCTAGAGTCTAGAATCCAACAAGTTTAGTCTTACATAAGATGAAATAAGTGATTTTATATAAGCTCTTTTGATATTATTTTTATATCTGCTAATGATATACTTCTACGCATTTTCGTTCATTTTATCAAAACAAAATCATTGTACGACTTTAACATTAAGAATGTCATCTGAGTTTCAGATGACATTCGTTAAAATATGCTTAGCTATATGAAGACACATAATAAAAGGTTAAGTATAGTAAATATTTCTATATCTCAAAGATATCGCTCTAATGGCTGAAAAAGTAAGTGATAGAAATAAAAAAGTGATCTATGTTTCCCACAAAATCATTAATAAAAATATGAAACAAATACACAGACATATGTAAAAAAAATGCATTCTTTCAAATAGGATATGTAAAAAGAACTCGGGAAAAAATTTTTTTTTGAACTTATCCGGCGAGGTTCTTTTGTCTCAAAGTTAACTGTCACAAATTATCAACTTACGAGGGAGCGCTTTCAACCGTCTAATTGCTTTTGGATTCGATCTCTGTGCATAAGGTAGGCCGTGGTGAAATATGAAAAAGTTCAAAAGAATAAATGCTTTTAGGCCTTTTGTCTAGAGTTATAGACATATTACTCAGATCTTACCATATGGCATGGTATATACTAAAAGATTGGATGATGATATTTTGACCTGAGTTTTTTCCTTCAGACAAGTCTGTTTGTGAACAGCATGGCCGGAAGATTTCAGCTCAAAAATATGTTTTTTTGTTTTCAAGATACTAGTCCCAAAGCACGGAAATTATTAGCATCCTACGTGAGATATGAATGATATTCTTTGGATTTCAGTATCGGAGGAAGGAAACATTTGTTTGAACCGAAATTTACGGAACATCCTACTCACAAATAAGTCTGTTGATGAGTAAAACCGCCAGTCGAAATATCATCATTCGATTTTTTGGTATATATCATGCCATAGACTAAAATCCGAATAAAATGCCTATAACTCTGGACAAAGGATCTACAAGCACTTATTCTTTTTTGGCTTTTATACCTTACTGAGATCTACATTATGGACCGAGACCAAATCTGACAGCGATTAGACAGTTGAAAATATTCTGTCGTAAAAAATGTTCTAGGTACCGTGTAAATACCTTAGAATTCAAATATCTTACTCGTTGCATGCCAACAGTCACTCCTATTTTAAATACAAACATCTCCATTGTAAATAAATAATTCTTATCAATGATAGAGTCATTTAAATAAAAGGATGAAATGTTTACTTTCTCTCGTTCTTCTTGATTTCAATATGGTTGTCTAGTATTTTAACAGGAGGAGAAATTGTTTCTTCTTCATCAGATGTATTTAATCCTTCCTTTTATTTTTACCTTATGTCATCATTGTCTACTTTTTCTAATTGTTAGTTTTGAATTTTTCTGTTTATTATTTGTTGATACTGATGAATTTTCAATTGAGTTCAATGTCGATGAAGTTTTAGGAAAATGGTATAGAGAGTAAATTCTGTTGGCACTCTGTGGGAGTAGATCATGTACATTAAAATTAGAAAACATTGTCTCTTTATCAATTTCTCACAGGAAAAAATCTTTGCTTATATTTTCAGATATTTTCTTTGTCGTATACCTTTTTTTTACTGAACTATTGAAGAATATCATAATGAGATTTTTTTTCTCATCTTTATCATTATTAACTATTGAATAGTTTTATTAATAAAAGAATTGTATTAGTCCTGCTTTTTGATCCCATTCATTGAGAATAATTGAATGATAACCAATATTAGTTAATATAACAAAATATTCAAGAAATGCATATATTGAATAAATATAAGGTTCACAATAACGATTATGTCGAAAATAAAAATAAAGTGACATAAAAAATGAAACAATATTACATATAAACCATTGCAAACGTTTTGAACGAAAATTATTTTCTTTTTCATTGAAATAAAATTTTTTTGTTCGTGGCCAATAATAATCAATACATATAGTACAGAACATATGTAATAATGAACAAATCATAAAACTAATAAATCCACTTTCATGTATTGATTTTTTTTCTTTTGATGATATATATGTTAAAACAAGAAGAAATGTTAATTCAAGAAAATGAATAAAATAATTTATTATTTGAATTAATTTATAAACTTGTGGAAAAGCAACATGATGACGATTAAGTAAACGTTGTAATTGTAAATAACCGATTATATAACGAGGAGTACTATCTAAAGCAAAACTAAAACGCCATATAAAACGTTGGGGTTCAAAACCAGCAATAGCTGCTGATATTGATGGAAGATAATTGGTTACATTACAATGTGTTTGAGTAGCTTTTTCATTATCTTTTAATGTTGTTAAAATAATACAAATAATAAAAGCAATACATGGTAAATAGAAAATAAAACGTAAGAAATGATGCATGAATATATGAACACCTAAAATAACTATTTTAATAAAATAATCATAGACAAAAAAGAAAGTCAAATTACGTGATGACATTGTTTGAAATAGTTGAATGAAATTATATATTTATTAAGATCTGAAAATGATTCGAATATATAGTAATAAAATGAACTTATCCAATTAGAAAACGTGCAGAAACATTCAAGTGCACCACGAATTAAATATTTTAATTATGAATATAATATAATTATTGTTAAGATTAGATTATACTTTTGCATTATTTTCAACTATTACATATAGATCATTTGACAGTAGAATAAATGCCTCAAGATTAAATTTCTTTTATAAAACTTTCAAAAACATAAACACATATGGTAATATTGAAAATTAGTTATATATTAGTGTTAATCAATTAGTAGACATACTATCTCATGTTAGTATATGTATCAAATAAACTATTTTATTTGTTTTATTTTGATTTTCTACAGTAAGTTGTGCTTACTTTCTTTCCAAACATTTTATTTACAATAAGATATTTTGTTTAAGTTAAATATTTTCTTCATCAGAAAAAAAACAGTATTTTATTCAGTTCAAATTCTATTTACATATGCTTTCATCTGTTCTTTTAATCTACCAATCAGAACATTGAACTTGCCACTAAATCTAACATATTTTACAAAATAAATTCTTCTCTTTGCTTTATTCTGATTATATATAAATAACTTTTAAAATTTATACTAAAGAATCTATTATTCTAAACATATATATTTTATCAAAAAAAAATATTGGTATAAAAAATTATATTTTTCTTCATTCCATTAATTTATTAAATTAAAATCATTTCTTACAATGCAAATAAAATTTCTTAATTCAAATATTAAATTAAATTTTCTAAGGTTTAATAAGTATTACTCACTCATTGTATTAAAAACTTTAAACCAATGAAATTTTTCAATATAAAGAGGTCACTTTAACTATAATTCAAATATTATATATATATATACACTAATAAAAAGTAGAGTGGAGAATACATTGGACTTATGATTTGTTTATTTATTGTCTTATTGTATTACTCATTTTAAAGATTGACTTTTATTTTATTCATGGCTACAATTGATACTGATAACCGACGAGAAATTGCTCGATTACCCACTAGACCAGTAATGATAAATAAAAAAAAAAAAAAAAAAGAAATTCAATTTTTTTTTCTTGTATAGATTTCACTTGAAGATCGTTATGATCCTCCAGCTAATTTCCTTGAAATTGAAGTTCTTAATCCTGAAACACACGGTTTTGGTAATAAACGATATACAGATTATGAAGTTCGGATGAAAGTAAAAGATATAAAAAGTTTCTTTTTAATAAATTTGTATTTTATATTAGACAAATTTACCGGTATTTCGTCTAAAAGAAGGTACTGTACGTCGACGTTATTCAGATTTTGAATGGTTACGTAAAGAACTTGAACGTGATAGTAAAGTAAGATTTAATATTAAAAAGTATTCTTTTTATTTATATATCTAAAATAGATCGTTGTTCCACCATTGCCAAGTAAAGCATGGAAACGGCAAGTACCTGCATTTCTTCGTCGTGATGATGGCATATTTGAAGATGAATTTATTGAAGAACGACGTAAAGGACTTGAACAATTTATTAATAAGTAAAATTACAAAATATTTTTTTATTTTTTATTAAATTTTAATTTAATTCTAGAGTTGCTGGTCATCCTTTAGCACAAAATGAACGTTCATTACATGTTTTTCTTCAAGAAACAACTATAGATCATGAAAAATATGTACCAGGAAAAGTGCGAAATTCATGAATAGAAAAATAAACAAATGATTATTCACATTCTTTATGTATAAAATTTTTACAAGTGATCTTTTGTTTTTTTTTCTATATCGCATTTATGTGTTACTCTTTCCATATTTTTCATCATATGCTCGTTGCTTTTCTTTTTTACTATATAAAACAAAATAAATTTATCTTTTGTGTTATTTACTTCAGATGTTAATAGGCATATAGAATATTTCATACATCTTAAGGCTCAAATCTTTCAAATGACATACTGTTGTTATTATAATAAAATATTAAATATATTTTAGATAAAATTTCATTATGACTCAGTGATCATATATTCAATCAATTTACAAATTCAACTTTTCTGTTTGAGATGAATAGAAAAATAATAAAAATTGGCCTGATATATCCTTATTTCTGATGGTTTATCTATATCTTATCAAAAGTCATTTGAAAGACTAATACAAGTATTCAAGTTTTATTATATATATACAATATTATTACTATATAAAAGCACCTTGGTTAGTCTGAATAATCGATTTAAAAAAAAATACACATAATATACAGATTTATGTAATATTTAAAAAATTTCTAATATCTATTGAACATATGTTAGCAAATATTCTGGATAACACTATAAAGAAAAAAAGACAGATGAAATTAGATGATTAATTTTAATTCTATATACTTGACTATCGTGATAACACACAAAAATATGATTACCGTCTGTTGTTGTATCATATCCTTCTAGAATAAAAATTTTCAAATAATTAATAATAAATTCATTTTTACTTATCATTTACTTTCTGGTACACATATTTTTGAATGACCAACTGAAAAATGGAAGATCTTTTTTTTGAATATAATTAATATAAAAAGAAAAATAATGACTTACTCATACTTCGACCAATAAGTACACGACTGTAAAACATTCGTTTTTCTTTTCTTTCATTTAAAGTAGCAAACTTATTTGAACAACTAGAATTACTTGAGAAATATACTCCTCGTCCATAGAGGCATCCTTATGAAATAAATGAATGATGTTAATCAATAGAGATATACAATAAAAATCTTACCATTAACTCCGCAATAACTACGATTGAAGCCTTTTTCAATTATTTTCTTTGAAGCTGATTCAGGACAACCATGATATAAAAAACGCATAGTTCCATTATTTTCTTTACCATATCTGTCAATAAAATCTTCATGTGATGCACAGAATTGTTTAAATAATCGTAGATTTTGAATACGTTCAATTGATATAAACATAGTCTAAAGAAAATCTAAATATATTAAATAAAATCTATATAATTTTTATAAATATACATAATGTCCTTTCATTGTTTTATCAAAATTATCTTTAATCGAAAGATATTCATTTGAATTTACATTGAGTAAGAATATTTCTCTAAATTAATAATAGAAATGAAAATTTTAGAATATGTAAATATATATATATATAACTTACAAAAACGAAGGAGTGAGAGTCCAATAAATTGGTTGTTGTTCATCAATCTGTAATCGACGAATACGTTTTACACGTCTACCATAAATCTCTTCGGATTTATTAATATCAATCGTAATTTTCTCACCTAGATTATTGATTAATGTAAACTATAAAAATAGAAAAATTTTTTTTTCTTATTTTTGATAATAAATCAAATACTAACATTTAATAGCTTAGATTTGAAATAATATTCGAGTTCCATTGTTTCTCTAGGACTGTAGAGCTGCCATGTCGCATCCCATCCTTCATACCACCAGTAAACACCTTCAGTCTTTTGTTTTTGAATACTTTCAGGAAACAAATCAATTTGTAATGCAAGAAATTGTTTTTCTTTTTTTTTATAAAAATAAAACAACGATATAGTTAGTTACCTTTTATCATTAGTATATGAATCATAATAAAATAAGTACCTTACCGACTTCTCTACTGGATGCAATACTACCAAACAGATGTAATTGCTTTTTATCAAAGTTGAAAATAGGAATGACGACTCGAGTTGAACAAAATTCAAAAAATTTATCAAGAATTGACGATTTTTCCTGAAGTAGTAACGTATTACATTGTATGGAACATATGATTTCTTTATATTCACTAGAAAAATTGCTTGAATTTTTATGTTCCATCATCTTTAATTTACACAAACGATGAAATATGCTCGATCAAACTGTTGTTTTAAGTATATCTAAACTTTCAGATTAATCTGTGTTTATATATAAAGTACATTAGCAGACATCTAATAAGGATTGAGAAATTTCCTGCCTGCGATGGATGAATAATTATTTAGCATAGTCATCATTGATAATATGTTGAGCTGAATGATGAAAACAGAAATTTTCCATTTATATACTTTTTTTATATGAATCCTGTGATGGAAAATTCCATCACACCCTTTTTTCTCTTGCCTTTTCCTTTATGACAATAATGAGTCATTATTTAACATAATGAATAAGAATAGATGTCCAAAAACAAAAAGTATCGAAAGTTAAACGAAAACAGAATAAAAAAAAATTAATAAAAATTACTGTGACTTTCTTTGTCATTTGTTAATAGTGACATCTGTTATTAACATAGCCCTCTATTAAGAGAGATCATTTCTAGGTTGGTTATTAACCATACGAAGGATCACCAATTAATACTTGGTGGATTGGTAGATAGGTTCATTTCGAAATTAACTTTCTTTTATAATAATTTTAGAATTAGAACAGATCGTTTTTGTTTGATTTAATTTCACATATGGGTCCATTCCGAGGAGGTATACAATTAATATTTGAAATATTTTTCGTTTATTCTTTTGTTTTATTTGTTTAGGTCGTGGTGGCGGTGGAGGAGGTGGTGGTCGTGGTCGTGGAGGCGGTGGTCGCGGAGGCGGTGGTGGTGGAGGTTTTCGAGGTCGAGGTGGTGGCGGTGGTCGTGGAGGAGGAGGTGGTGGTAGATTCAATCGAGAACCAGAAGGTCCACCAGATAGTGTCGTTGGTACGAAATAAATTCTTTTTTTTTTTTTCGTCTATTGAAAATTCTTGTAATCAATAGAACTTGGATCATATTCACATGGATGTGAAAATCAACTTGTATGCAAGGCAACAAATGAAATGGTTCCATATTTCAATGCTGGTATATTTCTTGAAAATAAACAACAAGTTGGTAAAGTTGATGAAATTCTTGGTCCAATGAAACAATATGTATGAAATAAAAATGAATTAATCTAATTCTATTATAATTTTATTTCTTATTTTTATTCAGTGGTTTTCTGTAACACTTATGGAAAATATGAAGCCAGACTCATTCAAAAAGAATGAAAAGGTAAATAAATATAATAAATTATCTAATAGTTTCATTTTATTTTTTTTTAGCTTTTCGTTGATCCAAATAAACTCTTGCCATTGGCTCGATTTTTACCACGACCACCAGGATCGAAACCAACAGGTGGTGGTGGTGGACGAGGAGGACGAGGTGGTGGCGGTGGTAGAGGTATGTTTATACTTTCTGTTAAATTTCATTCTTTTGAGATTAAACCTTTCTTCGCTACCATCTTTCATTCGTTTTCGTATTTAGAATCTGATAAAAAATTAATTTAGAATGATATTTAATATTTTTTATATTTAGGTGGTTTTCAACGTGGCGGTCGTGGTGGTGGTGGTGGTGGTTTTCGTGGTGGTAACGATCGTGGAGGTCGTGGTGGTGGTGGTGGTGGCTTTCGAGGTCGAGGTGGTGGCCGAGGAGGCGGCGGCGGTGGAGGTTTTCGTGGTGGTCGAGGACGTGGCAGTTGATATTAAAATAAAAAAGAAATTGTTTCCTTTTTCTGCCTGTTATTTGTCATTTTTTGTATGACAATTATAATTATTGTTGTTGTTTTTTCTACGCGTTATATATACAAAACAAACAACATGAAAAAAAAATATATACAAAAAAACAAAAAGAATATTTTTTTCATTTTAACGTGGTATTGGTTTTGATAATATAATAAGTATAGCAGAAATAATTCGAAATAAAGTACCACTAATAATAATTAAATAATTTCTTCGACCAGAAACTTCTTTAAAGTAAAATATTGACCAAAGTATTGCAATTGTACCAGGTCCAATTGTTATTAATGGAAATGATATTGTTTGATTTAAAACACTATTTGCAACAAGAAAACCAGCTTGTGCAATACCCCACATTATACCAGAAATAATTGCTGGTAATATACTTGGAACATGAATATATTGACGATTACCTTTATAAGCAATATAAACTATATAGTAAAACATTGAGGAAAAGAATATTCCAGAATACATTGCAAATACATAATGAAGACCATTTTTTGATGCTGATTGATATATTCCATAAGGATGATCTTGAATATATGTACTTGGAATAAAAATAAAACCAAATAAAACACCAGCAAGAATAGCTAATACACAACCAATAATACGTAAATATATATTTGTAGGTTCTGAAATAGCAATTGTTGCTGTTTCAATTGGTGCATCATTACTTGTTGTTGTAACAGGTGATGGTGATTGAAGAATAGGTTGTCGTTCTTCTAAATCTTCAATAATTTCTTCTTGTTTAACTGTTCGTATTGCTAAAAATATAATTCCACTTAAACCAGCAATTATTACCCCAATATAATTAAGAATAGGTTTTTCAACATTTTCTGGTATTAAACCAAACCAACCAAAATGTCCACTTGCCCAACCTAATTAAAATTTAACTTAAAAAGAAATTGTAAATTCTATTTAAAATTTACCTATAAGCATATTTGTTGTACACCAGAGTAACATTGACATTCCTAAACCATTAATACGAATAACTAAAAGACATAGAATATTTCCTGTTGTCCATAATATTCCACCAATTAAAACTAATGGAAAAAATTGAGGACTTTTCACAAATAAATCAATAATAAGACCAGTAATCCAAATGCCACAACACATAAAAAATTGAAATGATAAACCATCACCAATAGGATATTTTCCAGCTGGAACAAGATTAGAACCAAAAAATAATACTGCTATTACAACAGATATATAACCAATCCAAAGTGGAGCATTCGTTTCATCTGGTAGATGACTAGTTGTTGTATTGAGTGCTGTTGATAAGAGATTCATTTACCTCCTTTGATTGTTGAAAATAAACACCTTGCGAGAGATTTTTACTTTTTACATTCAATGAAGAAAAGAAAAAAAAACCAATCATTTTTTTTTTCTTTCTGTATTGTTTCTTGTCGATTCTATATGTAAAAAAGCATCAAATGGTTAATCAGATAGAAAGGTTATCAAAGTACGTCGCTAGTGTATCATATGAATATATTTTATGAGTTTTATTCAAGGTCATTGATGGATTAGTCAATTATGCAGTCAATTTCTAAACAAATGAATAAAATTAATTTCTTTTAAAATTATCTACTGAACTTAGGTTTTCAAAGACGAAAGATAAAGTAAGAGGATGCAATGATAATAAAGAAGTTGATCACGAATGCCTATGACCTAGTATGTAATCGTACTCAGTCATCTGTAATTTAGAGAGGAAACAAACTTTAACAATATCCTTCATTCACATATGTTCTTAAGTAAAATTAGTTGTACTATTGGCAGATTATAACTGTAGTGTAGCGTCATCATACGTGAAAAACTCAGCATTCAGGAAAGCAAAAAAATATATATAAATATATCTTTTATTTTAATACATTTTTGGTGGGTAATTTCTTGTTTTTTAATGTTTCATTCAAACCAGATACCATTTCTCGTAGTATATTGGACATTGATTGATATTTTCTTTTCTATTGCTACTTCACTATCATTAGACCATGTGTTATAAATAAACGAAAATATTTGTTTCTCTTATCATCTTCATTTTTTGTTTTTGTTTAATAGAGTCTCTACATGGAGTCATTGACGAATCCACATCAAGCTCATGAGCATTTTGTTCTGCCTGATAATGATAAACCAAAAAAAGAGCCAACAATAAAATTAACTCCTGAACAAATTGAGTTTTTCAAAACCAATGGGTTTTTAAGCATCGATCATTTCATTGACGAGAATGAAGTAGCTTATATTCGTAAACAATATGATCAAGTATCTCTAATGTTTAACAAAAATGATCTATTTTCATTTTGTTTTTCATAGTGGTTTGCTGCTAAACTTGGTCGAGAACATGGAAATTTTTTTGATTTACTTTCTGAAGATACTGATGATAAAGAACCAGTTGCACCACAACTTTTATGGCCATCACTCTATGGTAAAAATATGACCGGTTTTGATTTATACAATACTCAAATGTATGCAAATGCATATGCTGTTAGTAAAAGTTTACTTGGTGAAGAAACAACATTTAAAGGGGTATTATAAAAGAAAATATTTTGCTTATATCTTGTTTTTTTATTAGGATCATGCTATATTAAAACCACCATCATCTAATTCTCTTCCAACTCCATGGCATCAAGATGAAGCATATTGGAATCCAACATTAACTTATGAATCACTTGGTGTTTGGGTTGCTCTTCAATCCGTATCCATTGAAAATGGTTGTATGCAATTTATTGCTGGTTCTTATCAAACATCTGATGTACTTCCTCATCATACTCAAAATAATAATCCACGTATACATGGTCTGGAAGTTGATAATCCATCTGAACATATGAAGAATATTATTTCATGTCCACTTCCAAGTGGTGGAGCAACATTTCATCATTGTCGTACTTTACATTATACAGGTCCAAATCTTTCAAATGAACCACGTCGTGCTTATACATTACAATTTCAATGTAATACAAAAAAACGTGATCAACCACGTCCAAATAGTTGGAATGATACAAAAATAACTGAACGTGAAAAACGAGCAAAAGAAAGTGGTTGGTCTCTTCGAGCACCTTAGAAAAAAAAATTTTTTATTGGGAATGTTATAGAAACATAATTATTAATATAAATATGTTAAATAAACAAAATAAATAAATAAATAAATAAATAAATAAACAGTTAAGCAAAAGAGATTCGATGTGGCCAATGGCTATTTGTTATTTCAGGTTGTTCAAGTTGAAGAATAATATTATCTGCTTCATTGTCACGTGCTCGCCAATTTCGAAGAAATCTAATAGAAAAACAATATACTGTTAATATTAAAACAAAATTAAGATAGGGATATATTTTTTTTAAGTATTTTCATCATTCTATATATCTAAAAGATATTACTTCAAGCATTTTTATCTCATAAGCGAAGTATTCGTTACTGTTTATATATGAAAAATAATAAACGTACCGTTTATATGGAGTTTGATTATGATAATAGAGGAGGCCAATACCACTGACGGCTGCTATCGTGATTATAAGAGCAATTAAGAGCCACCAACCTGGTTTCGATGGTGCTATTTGTAAAAGAGATAGAAGTTAAGTACTGTATTTTGACGTGATATTTAACGATGAAAATGTCTCAAGGACTAGATAACCAATTATCTCGCTGTAAAATACTTGTCTATACATTTTTCTCAATTTAGATAATAAAGAAAAAATGAATTCATATATTCTATGAATAATTTCAATTTTACTTACAATTTGAAGGTTGATTACGATCAAGATTAGATGTAGTCATTTCTCCTATAGAAGTAGTATTGAGCAAAATAGTTGATTGTAAAGTTGTTGTTAAAGTTGTTAGATTTGTTGTTATAGTTATATTTGATGAATTAAATGTCACATTAGTTGTAACAGCTATCGTCGTATTGAAAAATAAAGTTGTTGATAAAGGTGTTTCATCAGTTTGATTTGTTAAAGTTACATTATCTGTTACATTTACTATTGGAGTAATCGATAGAAGTAATGTTGTTGATTGAGAATTTATTGTTTGATAAACAATGAATAATAATGATATACTAAATACTATATATATATATGAATTGTTTTGATAGATATTTTTTTATTAATAAACTATGTGCATCTTACCGTAAAATGATGCCATTTTTAACGGAATATAAATCTATAGAAAAAAAAAGAGAAAATAGTTATGTAATTAAATATATATGCATAAAAAAAAATTTTTATTTACTTTTTTTGTTTTATTTATTAAAGAGAAAAGATTTTGATTTCTAAAAAAGTAAAAATTAGTATATTCTTAATAAATTAAAGATACATGAAAGAGAAACTTCATTTCAAGTAAATAATTTAGTTTTGAAAGGAAAAAGAAAATCTACATTATAATATATATATATATATATATTTGCATTACGAAGGACATTACTCCGTACGAATAAAACGCACGTTGTCTATACTTATGTTAATTATGATTGGAAGGACATAAGAAAAAAAACCTGAAGAAGAAAATGATGCATTCTCTTTCTCTCTCTTTCTCTCTTTTTTTGCTTTTTTTTTCCTTTATGAGACGTGTCAATGACACAATGGTGATATAGACCCGTAGGTGGTGCTCAAAACAGTTAAATCTACTAATATTAAATACATATGATTCATAAAGAAAATTTTTAATAAAATCAGTTATCATATAAAGATATTTTATCTCAACAATTGTATAGGAAAAATGCTAATACTATAGAAAAATAAAGAGCATATCATTATTATCAATCTATTCTATCATCGATCGTTATATAATGAAAGAAATCCAATAACTTAACAATAGACAATAGAAAACAAGATATTGATTGGTGGTTCACTCATCATGCTAGTTTTCTTAATACATTATGAAAAGAGAGGAAAAAAAAAGAACAGATAGAATACTCTTTTCTCTCTTTCGAGTTAGAACGCAAGAGAAGATAACACTTTATTTCTGGCTAAAAATATGACATGACAGTTACGTGATCAAATAACGCACAATGTTGGAACGTACAAATAATACTTTAACCGCTAATGTATGTAAATTGAATATTTCTATATTTAATAGATAACAAAAAAAAAAGAAAAATCTGAATATTTTATGACTATTTGATATTTGACCGATATATTTCGATAAAAAAAAAAGAGAACTTAAGTAATATTTTAATACGTAAAAAACCTCAAGCAAACTTTTGATAATAATCGAATGAAACATAGAAAGAGGAAAGATGTATAATACTTTAGGAACTTCGAAATGATCGAGATATGATGATGTCTGCTGATACACCTTTTGTTGATGGTCCAACTACTCAAGATGGATTACCAGTTATTGACCGAACATCACGTACTATATCTCGACGTGTAAGTTAAAATTAATAATTATTTCAAACAAATCTCAAGTTATTTTTTTTCGCTTTTTAAATTTTAGAAAGTGACAGTTCTTGTTTCTGTTGCTATTGTCATTGGTGTAATCATTCTTGTCATATTAATACCTGCATTAGGTCTTCGAAAGAGCGATTAATTTTATTAAAATAAAAAAAAAAACAGAAAGAAACAATAGATTTGCTTGTATACAAAAAAAAACATTTTTTTTTGTTCATAAACATAAAAAAAAACCAAAATAAGATTTTATAGATTATCACAATGGAACTAATTCAAGTAGGTCATTCTCTTCATATATTTTATAAATATTATTATAAAAATTTTTAATTATTGGAAAACATTCTTCAGTTTTATGAGAATCAATTTCACCACGTAATAATGTTTGTCTTAATGTTTCACGTTTAGGTATTGTTGCTGTTGCAAGCCAAATACTTAATCGAATAGGTTTATTATGTCGTTTATGTAAAGTTTGTTTATATACATCCCATGCAATATGTTTTGAATTTGAAGATTCATTTGATGATATAACTGCTCGTTCTAAAAAAAGATATGTAAATTCTAAAGCTCGTAATAAACGTAATAATGCTATTGTTCCAGTTTTATCATCTTGAGTTTTTTCATATTCAATCATTGTTTGAACAGTATTATAATTGATTGGATTACTTTTATAAAGATTGTCAATAAGAATAAATTTATCAGCAAGATCATGAGCAACAAATGAAAAAACGACATTTAGATGATTAAAAAATCTATATAATTAAATAAAAATATATTAGAATTTTTTTGGTTTATATTTATTAATACTTACTTTGCTAATTCCTGAAAAGCAATTATAAATTCATGAAGATGAATGGATTTATTATCTGATTTATCAATAACATTACTGAAGGTTTTATAAACACTATCAATACTATATTCAGTTGTCATTGATATATGTACAATTGGAAAAATTAACTAAATAAAAATGAAAATGAATTGAATGAATATATATTTGATTACTGAATGAATCATAATCTACGAATGAATAATTATTGATTAATAAAAGAGGTCACAAGTAGTAATAATAATTATTTTTTAAAAAGGTCTATTAATAGTAAATTATCTTTAAATGCTTATTTAAAATTTTTGTTATCAATAATTAAACTTACATTCTTCTCATCTATTACAAAAATAAATATTCAAAATGAAACTTATGAATAATTAAAATTTAAGAAATTAAATAATTTATTTTACTATTGATCAGACTGATATTTTATTATTCGTAGAATCTATTGATATCATATAAAGGACAAAAGTCAAGAATTATGATCGACTAAATCATGAAATTTAGAGCTGGAACAAACGTATTCTTCATGAGATACAGCTGTAGTTAAAAACAACTTGCAACAATTATAAGTATCATATTTTTAGGGTTGACTCTTCAATAGTTATACTAGATAAGGACTATGGGGAACTGTGGCCTTTTTTTTATACGATTCTATTAGCTTCTTCTAGGACTGTTGAAACAAAGCAGTAAGATCTAACTGCATTAGATTCAAATAAATGGTTGTCGGTCAAAACATCTAAACGAACACTTAAAATATGTATATGTAAAAATAAAAGTTGTTTCTGGTTGGGATCATCTTCCAAATAAAGTTGTGTTATCTATTACACACTGAGATACAGTTCTTATGATCTTTATTCAGTCAACATACTTGAAAAACATTTGTTTTTCTTTTTTATTAGCTGTAAGCGATGAAAAGAGCGATACTGATTTAGAAACGCTTTATCAATCAGGATGCCTCTAATGATAAAATGATTAAAAAAAAGTATCAGTCATGTCAATCAATAACTCATTAACATTGAGAAAAGAAACTGTATTACCGAGAAAAAATTCAGATCTAAATTATATAATTCGATTTTTTCATGTATGTATAGCTAAAGGTCAAAAAACCAATAGAATGATCATAATTCTTGACCTTCATCTAATCTCAAACAGATCCTACTTGTAGATAAAATATTAATGTGATCATCGGTTGATACTGGAGAATCTTCCCTCATTAACAAAACTTCGTAAAATGAATTGTATCGAAAAGCATAGATAATAATTTTTAATCATAAGTTTCACAATTTAACTTAACCAAATCTAAATTGAAATAGTAAAAAGAACTATATCCACCTATTGATCGATATGATCTCTACAGATATATTTCACTGAACTTGTGTTGTTATTGTAAATAAATATATATCAACTTATCTAAATAACAGAATATATAATATCAAAGTTGAGAACACTTTGCGCTAGCGTGTATATATATTTAAGAAACAAAAAAAAATGAATGGAACATAAATATATAGTTCTTTTTCGATTATAAGAGATTGGATATAATGAGCAATAATAATCTTCAAAAACCGTGGACTTTGAGCTGTTCAGCTTGACAAATACCAATTTCTTTAAGAAATTGACTAACATTAGTACGTTGATCACCTTGAAGTTGAATTACTTCACCATATTCTTGGTGTTCAACAACAGTACCATTACAAGCAAATTTCTTTTTGAATGCACGTAATAAACGTTTTTTATCAAATTCTTCTCCAATACCCTAAATACATATATACGTAAAAAAAAATAGAATCAAGAAAAATTATGTTTAATACTTGAACTGTCGTTAAAGTTTTTTTACCGCTTCGTTGTTGAATACGAATATGGATTATACTGGAGCTACGTTGGCCATTTGCGCCACCGCTAGCTCCACTATCCAATGTACTTAATCCGGTCACATCGGCGAACGGATCGGCTGAACGAAGATTAATTATATTCTGATCGGTCATACGATAAAAACAAAAGAGGAAAAACGCTTTCTTTTTCTTGTTTTAATTCAATAAATACTAGAACTTGATTTTTTATTATAGATAAATATATATATAAAAATAATCTAAAATATGAAGAATAACGCAATAATTTTGTTGCATAATTTATGTCGATATAAATTTTACTTGTCCAAAGGCAAACAATAAATGATTATACAAGAGGAAAAAGAAAACAAACTAGGATGCATACATCTATAATAAGGAAAGATCTAGGGTATACACTAAGAAAGAAAAGAATCACATAGATATGTGGAATATGAAAAAAAAAATTTCGTTAAAGGGAATGTTAAAATGAAACCGGTCTGTTACAACAATAACACTGATAGTTTGAATATTGCAATATTTTTTTGATAAACGAACATAAATATATAAATGCATAAGAAGAGAAATTGCAGTACTATTTTATCCAGTCGTTGTTGCTGGTTGTTGCTGTTGTTGTTGTTGTTGCTGTTGCGCATGTTTTCCTCCATCACGTGGATAAAATTCTTGAAGAATGTTATGTGGAATACGTTTAAGCATTTCACGTGGAAATGTTCGAAGTAATTGCCAACATACATCTAATGAATCTGCTATTGTTCGATTTTCATAGGCGCCTAATAATAATAATAATAATAATAACAAAAAAAAGCAAATTTTTATATGAAATACCTTGTGTAAGAAAATTTTTTTCGAATTTGCCTAAAAATTCTAAATAAAGTAAATCCTCCGATGATAAAGCTTCTTCACCAACAACAGCTTTCATTGCAGCTATATCTTTTCCAATAGCATAATTAGCATACTGAATACAATAAAAAAGAAAATATATTCAAATATTAAATTTAAAATATATAATACCAATTGATTTGAAACATCAGCATGATCTTTTCGTGTCATACCTTCACCAATAGCTGATTTCATAAGACGTGATAATGATGGTAAAACATTAATCGGTGGATAAATCTAATTAATTTATCAATTATATCTTTATTTCAGTTTTTTTTTTCAAATTTAACTTACTTGTCGATTGTGTAATTGACGATCAACATAGATTTGTCCTTCAGTAATATAACCTGTTAAATCCGGAATTGGATGTGTAATATCTTTATAGAACAAAAAAAAACATTTCAATTTTTTTTTTTTGCAAAATTATTTTATTATTACCATCATTAGGCATAGATAAAATTGGAATTTGTGTAATTGATCCATGTCTACCAGCTACACGACCAGCTCGTTCATATATTGTTGCTAAATCTGTATACATATAACCAGGAAAACCACGACGACCTGGTACTTCTTCACGAGCAGCTGATACTTCACGTAAAGCTTCAGCATATGAACTCATATCAGTTAATATAACAAGTACATGTTTGTCACATTGATAAGCAAGAAATTCTGCAGTTGTTAATGCAATACGTGGTGTAATAATACGTTCAATTCTATTAAACAAAAATGAATTATGAAAATAAAATAAAATAATTCTTATTCATACGTTGGATCATTAGCTAAATTTAAAAATAAACAAACATTTTCCATTGAACCATTCTCTTCAAAATCTTGCTTAAAAAATCGTGCAGTTTCCATATTAACCTTGAATAGAATAATTATATTTCTTATTATTAAAACAAATGACAATAACTTACACCCATAGCTGCAAAAACAATGGCAAAATTATCATCACCATCGGCTGTACCTTTGGCATGTGTAACAAGACCAGCTTGACGACATATTTGTGCAGCAATCTAATTCATTAACAAAAAAAAAAGATTCATTGAAATATATTCTTACAAAAAAGAAAAGAATTAATTTACATCATTATGTGGTAAACCAGCTGCTGAAAATATTGGAATCTTTTGACCACGAGCAATACTATTCATAACATCAATAGCTGATATACCTGTTTGAATCATTTCTTCAGGATATTCACGTGAAAATGGATTAATTGGTTCACCTATATTATTTATATTTTATTTTATTTAATATAAATATTTTAAATATATCTATACCATTAATATCTAGATAATCTTCAGCTAATACTGATGGACCACGATCAATTGGTTTTCCTGAACCATTAAAAATTCTCCCAAGCATATCTTCAGAAACTGGTGTACGTAAAATATCACCAGTAAATTCAACTGTTGTATATTTTGCA
Source organism: Macrotrachela quadricornifera (assembly GCA_022393335.1). Lineage (NCBI taxonomy): Eukaryota > Metazoa > Rotifera > Eurotatoria > Philodinida > Philodinidae > Macrotrachela > Macrotrachela quadricornifera. The sequence continues at coordinate 66,989 of JAJEKB010019266.1, forward strand.
TCAATACCAGCTGTTCCTTCAAATACTTGTACAACAGCTTTTGATCCAGATACTTCAAGAATTTGTCCACTACGTACACTACCATCTGGTAATGTTAGATTAACAATTTCAGCAAATTTTGGAAATTTAACATTATCTAAAATTACTAATGGACCATTAACACCAACTACAGTTTTATATGCTAAAAGAATTAATAAAATTTATTAACAAATTTTTGCTTCGTATTATTCATACTCAATCGTGGTTGTTTTATATAATCGCGTGTTACAGCAGCTTTATGAATATTAGCTGCTGTTGTATCATTAATTCGAATATTAACTTTTTGATGACGATCATCATGCTCACCATGAGGTGGAGCCATTATTCTAGAATATTAAATTATAATAAGAAAAAATAAAGTAAATAAATAAAAAAAACAATCTAATCAAATAATAAAGCAAACGACAGACATTGCGTTTACTTTTTTGAATTGATGGGTGTTGGCAGCTGACGATGATCAGATCGTGTTTTATTCATAATTAGAGCAGAAAAAAATGAAATAGATTACCAAAGAAAATCAAATAAAAACTCTTAGCAATAATAATAGCAATTTAAATGGCTCACTCGTCTTCAGACATTTAAATAATAAATTTATAAAAAGATGATACTCCTTCAATGATATATATTTGTTCAATAGAAAAGAAAATATATGCGTATAATAATTATATAGTGTAATCGTCATCTTGAGTCATTGTTTGCTGACCTCTATGTATAATAAATATATAAAAATATTTCAAAAGAGGACGCTAGATAAAGGTATATAATTATTGTTTTTAATAATTCTAATGTTGAATGTCGTTATTAAACTACAAGTTGTACTTTTGTATATTTATTCTTGGATCTATAAACATATAAAGAATAAAGGTAAAGGTTCGTTTCTTTTTCTTTGTTAAAGGTGTATGTAAGTTTTAATCTTCTCTATAATGTATACACAGATGGTGATAATGTACAAAAGAAAAAAATAAATAATATATCAATCTCTTTCGATAGAATTTCGAAGGAGGAAGAATTCGATAGGTAGATTAGAAATTGATTATAACAGGAAGAAAAATAAGTGACATTGCATTTTTATTTTCATATATAATGGGTTTAACATCATCTACATGTAAACGTAAAAAACAAAACAAAATTATTACAATTATCAATGATAAATATACTCAAACAGTAAATACATTACCAAATATGAGAGACAGCTCATCGTATCGTTGTTATCGTCATATGTCATCAAGATATCATATGCAAAGATGCCTCGTTCCTTCTCTCCATTCAACTACCTTTAATAAATCTACCAATATCATTTCTCATCATCCTAATCCGTATGTAGCTAAAGGTTACAATCGTATAACTGATCGAACAGATCCTTCTCGACTACCGTCATTATCAAATATTGTTAATAATCCACCTCATCACAAATATCGAGCATCGATTCAAGTTAAATCACTTTCGACGTTAGATACAGTCGAACAGTCAAATCAACAAAATATGGATACTAGATCACGTTTAATAGAACGTTCGACATCTATACCAATGGATATGTTTTTAATTGATATTTCAAATAAACAGGTTTCTGTTGGTCAACCAGTTTCAATGAATATACGTCATTTATGTTTGAAAGTACCAGATGAGAATCATAAAAATTCTTCAATCTTAGATCGTACTAAACTATCTTCAACGACTACGGAAAAACTTCTCGAATACATTCCAAATGCTTGTAAAAAATATCCAAATTTAACTGTCAATTCTAATCAATCCACTCATAATACACTTCATACGCATTTACCACCACAATTTTCTCATACAAAGACTTGATATACATTATTAAAATTTTATATTTTAATCTTTTCCTTCATAGTAATAGCGAAATAAAAGAGCTCTGAAAATACTCGAACGAGCATACGAAGAATTCCAATGTGTATTTGTCTGTACATGATAAACAGAAAATAATACTTCAAACTAATCATATAAACAAGAATAATATTGTAAAAAAAATGGACCTGATAATTACATAAGTTCCAAGGGTCATGTGCACATTTTCCGAGTAAAATTATGATAAACATTTATCTTTGAAAAAAAAATAAATGATTATTCATTGTTACTATCTCTTGAAAACCTGTTTCTCGCTTTTTTTTACATGGAAAGAAAAAGATAAAATGTTGCTGATGTAATCATTTCATCGTCAGATGCTGATACTATTTGAGTGTTGAAAAAAAAAACAACTGATTATCTACCCTTTTTATCTATTTAATGAAAGATTTTACTTCATTTATTTAGAAATTATTATAAAAAGATTAGATTGAATTTCTTTTGCGATGGATGAAAAACAAGGAGATTCAATATCAACAGGTAATATAATAATGGCTCCAAATCAATCAAATATTCCGCAAATGAAAACAATATCTAATCAAGCAGATCATCATATTTTTCGTATTCATTGTCTTTCAAAAAAGAAAACTTTAAAAGACAAGAAATATACTTCCATAGATGATATCAAAAAAGATGCTTTTCTACTCTTTGACACGACAACATTTAATAATGATAATGCTATTCTGACATACTTAGATGACAATAATGTTGAAGTTCTATTAATTTCTGTACCTGATTTACCTAGAAAAGGTCATTCTAAAGATTTATTCATTAGATTTGTATGTAATTTTTCTTTTGATAACTAATACCTCAAATATATTTATGATTTCTTTACAGATTCTACCGGCTTGTGCTATGTGTTCAAATCCATTTAGTATTATTAATGGACAATTACTATTTCAATGTTCTATAATTAAATGTGGTGAACAATATTGTGGCAATTGTGTTCAAGCTATTCAAGGATCTCCACCCGAACATCCATTCGTATGTATTACCTGTAAGAATCATGTTACTCCAAAACGAAATACGTTAATTGAAAAACACATTATTTGGAAGAGTATGTGTAAATTATATGGAAGTCAAAGTTTACTTGATCTTCAAGGAGATTTAGAATTAATATCATGTCAACCTATTTTGAAAAGTATATCATTTCGACTTATTCATCTTCAATCTCGACTTGTTAGTTTTCAAAAAATATTAGGAAATGATAATTTGTGTAAACCATCTGATAAGCAATTGATTAATAATACGAAAGAATTATGTACGAAACTTGAATATCTCGCTCAACAAATACAAGAAATTAATCAAGAAATGGAATGTCATAGTGTTATTGTTAGTGATTGTGTAGAAGAATATAAAGATGGTATGAGACATTTTGATCGTCTATGCGAAACATTAATTAAATATATTGAAAAACTCGAAATAAATGACGATGATATAACGATAAATACATCTAGTACCCACAATGAACATATTAAACAATTGTATCGTATGAATAATTTGAACAAATTATCATCTGAACAAAATATTAATGCTATTAATTATATTCTCGAAGATATTTTCTTTAGAAAGAAATGTCTTTCGTCACATTTAGAAATTGTCATGTCATTACTTGAAAATAAACCTCACCAAACTACATTAATTGATAATAATCTGCGAAAAACAAAAAAAAAGTTGCATATAATATCCACTATTGAAGAAAAACTAAATTATTTACGAGGAAATTTACCAGCTATTCAACGATTTATTAATGAATATGATACTCTTTTACGAGATGATGAATATCCAGACATTCCTGGTTCAAAATTTATAGTATTACTTGAAGAATTACGTGTACGAACGGAAGAATTAGAAATCTCAAAACATTTTCCGGAAATCTTTCGATTAACAAAACAATGGCAGGATGATCATGGTGCAGACAATGAATTTAAGCCGAAAATAATTGAACTTTTCAAAAGTGTGGAATTGGATATAAAATATTTATTAAGCCATCACAATTATATCGATTCATTTCCATACAAAATTGGTGTTATTGGGGATGGAAGCGTTGGAAAAAGTGCATTATTAATAAATCTAGCCAATATAAATGAGTTTTCTTCAATGGTTAATAATGAACGAAGCACATTTGGTTATCTTCAATTCGATACATCTATTGATAAGTATTTACATAATAACAAGGCTATTCCAATTACTTTTGTCGATATTGAAGGAGCCACTGATGTTGATAAATTTCAATCAATTGGAAATTATATTGAATTAATCAATAAAGCAGACTGTGATCTATACATTGTTGTGTTTGATAAACAATTCAGTAATCACAATCGTATTTGTCAAGAATATATTGAGAATATACTTGCACGAAAATGTCTTTTGGTTAGAAGCAAAGCTGACTCACTTTTTAATATTATTTTAGAGGAATCAACCGGTAAAAAATATAAAGAGAGTATTACTACAAACTATCAAGTAAAACTTGCTTTAAATGAAGCTAAAAAACGTGCTTTAAAAACCTTCGATGACCAACGACTAATTCAAAAAGTATATTTAACAGCAGTTATTTGTGATGATGATGATCTGAAAGATGCATCTTTTGCCGCATTCGATCAAGATAAATTGGAAGATGAAATTTTTCGATTGGCAATTGAAGATTTTCGAGTAGAACGCATCTGTAAACTTGCCACTCTCGCTTCAAGAGCCGTTATCAATGTATGTTTTCGTCGTGGATATGCAGTTTCACAAACACAGTATAGATGGCTTGCTGCTGGTGCTAGTATTATCCCATTCTGTGATGAGCTACCAGCATTTTTTGGACGTGAAAAAATTCGTCAAGCTTTTGGTATTCATGACAATTCGACGATAACAAATGTATTTTTTAGAATATCAGACTCTTTTGAAGAATATTTAAAGGAAAAAAGTTTTTCAGTACCAAAAAAATATTTGAAATCTGGCTATTTCAAATATTTGATACCTAAAAATATGAAACAATATAAGTCACTGTCAATTACAGATCCAAATCAATATGTTAAACAAGCTTCAGTATATATCCGAAACAAAACCCTCTGTTCACAAAATGTCGAAAATTGTGTTCGTCATACAGCTACTACCATTTTTGGACGCATTGCTATGACTCTCGGTATAGTAGGCACTTTGGCTGATGATGCTGCACGAATTGTTGTTCCAACTACATCGGCTGCCTTACGTACCGTTTCAATTGCTGGTATTATTGTTGGCGCAGTACTTACTCCGGTGTTTGCTGCATGGTCATTCTATTCTACTGGAAAACGAATGAATGAACATCTTCATTTACTCTGTGATGATCTTGTGATTATTCTTGCACATTTTATAATTAATTTGTGCAATAGTTGTTGTCAAAGTATAGAATTACCTCTACTTCCATCATCTGAAACCGATTCTTTATCGTCTGACACAGATTCTTTGTCATCTGATATAGATTTCTTGTCTTTTGACAATGAATAGATTAATAAAAATAAGATTGATTATAGTTCAAATTTCATTATTAATTTATAGAATATCAAAAGTATCTATATTTAGAATTCGTTTGATAAACTTTGGTGAACAAAATTGGAACGATATTATCACAAGAGATTAGTTCAATTATTTAGATGAACATGGTTCTAAACAAATGAAACAGGAGTTTGTAATTTTCATGAAGTTTATATAGCTACTAATTTAAACTAAAAAAAATGAAAAATATTTTCGATTTCGAATATTGAGACCACATGTTCTATGTAAGTGGATGCATTGATATATGTATATTACATGGTATATACAAGCAAACTTTATTAAGTTAAAAGCTATTCAGAGACAAAGAAGAAATTTTCATCGTCGTACATTTCATTAAAGGTGTAGCACAAAATTAAAAATGTCTCGTGAATATTAACAAATATAATTCTCAAATCAAAACATTCATTTGAAAGTATAAACACAAGTGACATTTAAATATAAGATTTATTCTTGACTTATCATTATATATGATCAATTGAGAAGACAAAAGTTATATATCCAAATAATGTTGATTTAGAGTCTTTTATTGTTAATGATCGAAAATAACACATGTGCAGCGCATCTAATGCATGTCTTCATATCGTTATTATTTGAAATAAAACGAATATTTTCTTCTCAATAACGATTATTATACAAAGAAATCTTTCTTTTTATTTTTTTATGTGAAGAAAAGTAAGAAAGTGTCTTAATGTAGGATACGGATCGAAGAATCCATCACTTATACATTATCCTTTTACATCTATTCTTTATATTTGTTTTTATTTCGTATGCAATCATTCGTGTCTTTATATTCATTACATTATCATCGATTATTAACAAAAATAATCTAAACGAAAACAACAATGGTACTTCGTATTCCTGTCACAATTCATACTGTACCAGAAAAATTTCTTATTGTATGTGAAACTGGTAATGAAACTATACAATGGTTATGTGAAACTGCTTATAATAGATGCATTGAAAAATATAAAGATAAAATAACACCTTATTATTTTGAAGCTCGACGTAGTATTGATCGAAGTCTATTATCACTTAAAGATCTTGTTCAACAAGTATTAAAAGATAATGAATCAGTAGAAGTTGGTAAGGTTTATAGTTTTATTTGAATTAATATTAATTATTAATTTAGATATAGCAAAACGATTTGATGATGATGATTCTTTTAGTACAGCTACGTAGGTTATTTAAAAATATTTTTTTCTTATTTAAACTTTTGATTTTTTTTCTTTAACAATAGAGATGAAGAACGTCGTGTAAGTTCTTTTTTTTTTAAAACAAAAATCTAACGAAAAATATTCGTATAGGTTATCGTACTTGATGGATATCATTTAAAATGTAGTGATCTTGTTCGTCTTGGTTCTGGTGAATATCAAATTGAAGTAATAATTAAATTAAAATAATTCAATTTTTATTCAATCATATATTCTATTTAATAGTTATCATCAGAAACTTGGAAATTAATTCATAATGCACGTAAAATTGTTGATGATATTATTGATAATAAAAAAGGTTTATTTATATTTTATTAAAAGATTTATTTATTTATTTATTTTATAGTTGTATATGGTGTAAATACTGGTTTTGGTTCATTTGCATCAACAATTATTCCAAATGATAAACTTGCGTAAATTTTTCTTTGTTTTAGTTCTTTTGTTATATTATTATGAATATATATATATATAGTGATTTACAAACTCGATTGATTGTTTCACATTGTGCTGGTGTTGGCGAACCATTAACAATTGAACGAGCTCGAATGATGTTTGCATTACGAATTAATATTCTTGCTAAAGGATACTCAGGCATTTCTGAAGATACATTAAATCGAATTATAGCTGCATTTAATAGTAAAAAATATATTTATATATATATATATATAGAAATATATTTGAATGTTGATTTAGAATCATGTATTCCAGAAATTCCATCTCAAGGCACAGTAGGAGCTTCTGGTGATTTAGCACCATTAGCACATTTAGCGGCAGGTATTTAAATGGAAAGAAAAAAGAATTATGTTGTTAAAACAAGCTTCTCTTTTTATGTTAGGTTTAATGGGTATTGGACGTATGTGGTCACCAAAAACAGGATGGGGAAATGCAAGTGATGTATTAAAACAGAATGGATTAGATTTAATTGAATATAAACCAAAAGAAGTAAGTCAAATGAAAATATTCTTTTCTTTAATTTGGTTATTTATAGGGTTTAACTATGATCAATGGAACACAATTTATTACAGCATTAGGAGCAGAAGGTAAAATTTAGTTGTTTTTAAATGATTCTTTTATTTTTGTCTGTTTTTAAAGCTGTTGAACGAGCTATTTTATTAGCACGTCAAGCAGATATAATTGCTGCTCTGAGTACTGAAGCATTACGTGGTACTGTTCGTCATTTACATCCTAGTAAGTATTTTTTTTCTTAGTTTTTTTTTTTATTCAAAGATCTTATTGTTTAAACAAGATCTTCACGCATGTCGACCCCATACTGGACAAAATCTTGTTGCACAACGATTACGTTCATTATTGAGTTCTCCATTACATCCATCAGAAATTTCAGAAAGTCATATTAATTGTGGTAAAGTACAAGATGCTTATTCAATTCGATGTATTCCACAAGTTAGTTTTTATTTAGTGAATTCTTTTATAATTTATTAGTGTTTTATTATAGGTCCATGGTATATCATGGGATACAATGAAATTTGTTCAAAAAGTGATAACAACAGAAATGAATAGTGCAACGGATAATCCACTTGTATTTATAGATACTGATGAAGTTGTATCAGGTGGTAATTTTCATGGAGAATATCCAGCTAAAGTAGATGTTTTATTTATTAATTTTTTCATTACACTTGTTTTTTTTTATGTAAAATTTTATTAATAGGCTTTAGATTATTTAGCAATTGGTGTACATGAGATAGGTAGTTTAAGTGAATGTCGTATGGAACGATTAGTTAATCATGGTATGAGTGGATTACCACCGTTTTTAACACTTGAGGGTGGTCTTAATTCTGGTTTTATGATTGCACATTGTACAGCTGCAGCTCTTGGTAAATAATTTTATAGGAATTAAATGGTGAATTATTTGAGATTTTATAGTTTCGGAAAATAAAGTTTTATGTCATCCATCATCAGTAGATAGTATTTCAACAAGTGCTGGTCAAGAAGATCATGTTTCTATGGGTGGATGGTCCGCTCGAAAAGTATTAAAAGTTATTAATAATGTCGAAACTTGTGAGTCAACGCTTTTTTCTTATATATCTCTGTTTGAATTATTTTGTTTTTAGTATTAGCAATTGAATTATTAATGGCTTGTCAAGCAATTGATTTATTACATCCATTGACATCTACTCCACCACTACAAGCTGTTCATAGCTTAGTTCGACAATCCATTAAGTATATTTTTTATAATTTATGTTAACAAATTTTTATAATATTCTTATATTAAAGTACTTGGGATAAAGATCGATTTATGTCTCATGATATAGAACAAGCTACTCGTATTATTAAATCGGGTGTTGTAAGTATAGAATTAATATAAATAAAATTTATTTTTAATAATTTTCATTTAGATTTGGAAGTCAGCACAGCCTTATATTCAAAATTATCTTGATTGGTATCGTGTACATCTTCAGGGAGAACCGATACCAAAGTTTGAACCAATAACAGAAGAGCGTTTTCATTGAATAATTTTATTATTATGTATTGTAGTTTTTCTCATAATCCGAAACAAAATGTCAATCATGAAAATCTAATATAGTCATTCTTTATTGTATTTCAAACTATTGTTTCATACAAAACGATAGAATTATTGTCTTTATGAGATAATAGAAATATTAAAATATTCTTCTCTGCATTTCTGCATTTGTCCTCATTCTAAAGAAAAATAATAGTAAAACCATGCAGTTAATGTATGTTTTTATTCTTCAGTTAGAAATGATGATCATGTATACTAAGGATTATAATGCAGTTGAATTAAATCGATTACGTATTACAACATTTAATCGAAATAATTTATTGATAAGACCATCAATGAACAATACTAGACAAACAATAGTAGCTTTTGGCTTAAGTATTATTGAAGTAGCAGGAATTGATCCACAAAAACAGGTCAGTATAGATACAAAAAAGTTTAATCTACATAGATTCTGTTCCTGATGTCTGTTTTTATGTGTGTGTACATAACTATTAAGAATTATTTAAGATATAATATAATATAATAATCCTACAAGAACGGTCGAGTATTTGCATTGTTTAGTCGCTTTTATATTGCAAGACCAGCTATAGATAGTAATACATTTTTCTATGACTCGTAAAAGTCTCTAACAATTAATGATACCTTTAAGAGTAGTTGTTTAGTTTTTTTTAATGGACTACAATTATCTGCTTATTTTCTCAAAACTAATGTCTTTTTTTTTTTGATTTTTAAAGGTTATTACGCTTAACGCTAATTTTGAATTAACATGGTGTGATGATCGTTTACATTGGAATACAAGTGAACAATTATGTCTTAATAGACGAAATCGTTCAGATAGTTTTTTCACTACGTATGAGATCTGGACACCTGATATTGTTGCAGTAAATGGGCCAGGAAAAACACCAATAGATATCAAATATCAGTATCCTGTTCTAGTTATTTGTACAGGACATGTTAGATGGTCATATCAAGATAAACTTATCTCTTTTTGCGAAATCGATGTTCGAAATTTTCCATTTGATCGACAATATTGTTCTATTCTTCTTCAGTCAACTATTTTTGACTCAAGTCAGTTAAAACTACGTAGTTTGTATAAAGTAGTACGATTATATAATTTCATAAATACTGAATGGCAAATTGCGCATGCAACAATTAAAGAGATTGATTTATATAATCCATATCACGCACGTAATTTTAGCACAATTAAAATCGACATTCAACTTGTGCGTCTTTCACGTTTTTATATCTTCAAAATCATTTTACCATTTTCTATCATATCATCACTTGCATTATTCTCATTTTGTTTACCAACAGATAGTGGTGAAAAAATAGCACTCACTGTTAGTGTTTTACTTTCATTAATTTTTTATTTACGAATGGTATCTAATTATGTACCGAAAACTGAACGTGGTGTATGCATATTAACATTATATTCTAATATAATATTTTCTTTCGTTTTTCTTTCGTGTGTGTTTAATATATTTACCATATTTATTTATTATCATGAACAATATTCTTTAAGAAATAAGATACCAAAACGCAAACAAAAACCTGTTTTATTTACTATACATAAATCATTATTAAAATTGAATAAACAACGATGGAGATGTTTAAAAAAATGTCATAATATTCAAGAAAATTTATCTTCAAAAACAAATCTTCATGCTATTGAAACATTACATGAAATTCAATATATTCGAAATTTATTAATGAATTTACTCGTACGAGATAATTCTACTAATTCTCGTCATCATTTATTTCATTCTAGACAATCTGTAAAAAAAATTGCTTTATTAATCGATCGAATTTTATTCATTATTTATCTTATTTCAATGCCATTAGGTATTATATTGTTTAAAACTAATAATCAATCACGTTTATCATCAGGAATAAATCAACTACTTGATTTACGAAAACCAACTATTGATCCAAAACCAATTTTTCGTGAATGTCCAACATAATAAAAAAAAACTACTATATTGTAATTTAAGTTTATAAATAAATTTCTAGACTATAGAACTGAAATGAACTGTAACATACGAGAAAATACTTAAATAATAATGTGAAGAAGACACAATTCTCATTGAACATTGACAAGTTCTTAATTTGACAATTGTCATGTCACAATTGATCATATGAAAAGAACATTGATTGCTAACAAATAGAACTTGATGATAAATCGATATAGATTTTTATTTTTCTGAATTTTTATCAGTTAACAAAGACATATATTTTATTTTCGTGTGTATATATTTATGAAAAAAAAATACAATATACACATAGATAAACTATAGACGAACAAATAATCACGAATTCACACAGTTTAAGGCGATGACAAAATTGACATTTGTTATTGTTGTTATTTTGTTTTTAAAGAAAGCACACAAACCACCACTATTAACATAAACATAAAAACTAACAACTGCAGACAAAAATATTTCTTAGACTATAATTTTCACACATATTTGTGTGATGGAGAATATAATCTATCAGACTAGAAACATCACTGTTGAAAAAAAAATAGAAATAAACGAAACAAGAGAAAAAAAAGGAAGAAACGTTTATTTTGATAGTATGTATTTTTATGTTTATTATAATCAGATTATCACATATCCCGATAAAATAATTTATTTTCGAAATAAACGCCAAAAACCATTTTTACGTTCTTTTCGTGGTGCCATTAACATAGGTACTTGATTTTTATGTGTTATTGAAATAGTACATGGTGGTTGTAACCATGGTTCACCATCAATTTGCATCGGGAAACTTTTGTGAGTTCTTTATAAATAAAAATAAACAATTATTAAAATAATTTCATTTATTTTTTTTTTGTTACCTGATAACAACTGATGAACATTGACCAAGTCGTTTTGCACTTGATCGTACACCAGCATAAATTGAACCAGCATGAATCGCTGACTGTACACCAACAACTTCAATTAATTTATCTCCAACATCTAAAAATAAAACGAATAATTTTTCAATATTCCTTTCTTTTCTTTTATTTCTACCTTGTAAAACAAATGTCATATCTGACGTTGAACTCGTGGAATATTCCCTACAAAAACAACTGAAAAAATGCCTTGAAACTTTTCTCTTTGTTTTTTTAATCACATACGAGTCTTTTCGGTGGAAATTTAATGGTGTTTTACGACTTTTATGTCGACTACCTTCACCCCATAATGATATACCACCATATATACTTGGAATATTTAATAATGCAATACCTTCTAACGATGGTCCATTTGATAAATCTAATGAAACTCCATCACACTATAATACGAAAAATAAATTTTTAAAGAATTGTTTTTTTTTTATTATTTACCATTATATCAATATCTTCATGTAAATTTTTACATGTTGATGATAATGCTTCTGAAGTACCAAATTCTAAATACCATAATTTATTTTTCATTCTAAAATTTTAAATAAAAATTATTAATTATAAAAAAGAAATGAGGTAATAGAATTCTACCTGCTACTAAATTTTTCAGGATGCTTTTCACGCATTAAATGAAATCGATGAGCAATTGAAGCATCCTAACAAAAAAAAATTTTTTTTAAAATTATTTTTTTTTTATTATTTTATTAATGACTTACAACACCAATAGAAAAATAATTATTTATTATATTATATGGAATATCATCGCCTTTTTCTTCTATATCGGTTTGTGTACTAAACTCAATTTGCCATCGATCAAGCATAATCACCGGTGCTTGTGAAACTTTTTTAAGAATTTTTGTTAAACTTTCATTTTCATATCCACCACCCCATGCTAGACATCGAGCTAAATCATTGCCTGTACCTAATGGTAAAACAGCTACTGGTGCTCGACGACGCAATGGAACTCGATCCATAACATCAAGGACCCAACCAACTAAATATGAAATATTAATTGATTAAAATAAAACAAAACAAAAAAGGAATAACAGGGGAAATTTTCCAGTGTCAATTGGATGAATATTTTGCCTATAAATAGAAACTAGATGAAAGCCAAAAATTATGATCATTTTACTGAATTTTTGATCTTTTCAGATTATAATTCTTGACTTTTGACCTAGATCTAGTCTCAATAGATTCTATTTATAGGCAAAATATCAGTCCCATCGATGATTGACACTGTGGAATTTGTTCTCTTAAGAATTTATATACCTGTTCCATCACCACCACAACAAAGAACACGAAAATCTTCAAGATCTTTGAAAAATTGTAATCTAAATTAACATAATTTCTATTAATATTCAAAAAAATTCTATATCTTCTTTGATATCTTTTATTTATAACAAAAAAAAATCTAACGAATTTTATTTGAAAAAATTTTCTATTTCTTTTATTCTTTAAATTGATGAACTATGTTTTGATAACAAGTATTATCAAGAGAAATATTTTTAAATAATACTCTAAGGAAATCATGTATACTAAATATTGTGTTTTATTAATATTTTTTTTTTCATATTATATCATATGATAAATATATTCGAAAAAAAATTAGACAAAAGAAAGAAATTTATTATGGATTAACTTGATTATTTTCTGAATAAAAATATCTATTCATTGTTCAAAAAAAATAAATAAATAAATATAAAATAATTACCCAGGCATAGGTCCAGATTTAGTAAGATTAAAAACTTGACGGGGATTTAATAAATATTGAAATTTACGCATAATTCTAAAAGAAAAAAATTTTCTTTTTTTTTTTAAATTAATTAAATATTTATTTTATTTACCTTTCACCTTGTTTACCACCTGATTTTGGATTAATAAAAATAAGTAATGGATGTGTATTTGGTAAAGGATTTATTTGAAATGATTGCATAGACCCTTCCACACATGATTCTTCTCGTTTAACATCATTTCCACTTCTTGGTATTCTTGGTCGTTCCTAAATTAATTAAAGATAATTTTTTGTAATAAGAAAAATAACGAAAATCTTTACTAAAACAGCTGGACAAATACATATTGGTGGTATAATATGATCTCGATTAGGACCTAATGTACATTCAGGTTTTAATTGTGATACACATTTATTATGTAATGTCATTTGACACCAACGACAATGAAGACCTGTTATACCATTATAAGTTTTTATTGATTTTCTACATCGATCACAGCTAGAATTATTTAAGTAAATAAATAAATAAAAAAAATTTAATTTAAAATATAATTTCTTACTTTCCAGCACAATTGCCTTCAGTCCAATGATGTAACATAATTGTATCTGGTTTTCGTGCTTTTGCATATGTTGAAATACAATTTGGTGGTGCTCGATTAGCACATCGTTCATGAACAACATATCGGCAAACTAGAATAAAGAAACGAAAAATAAAATAATTGATTATTAGGTTTTTTTAAAATAAAACTTACATGTACAACATAAACCTTGTTTACCCAAACCAACAAGCATAGTTAAACAGAGATTACAATAAGCAGGTTTATTGAAATGTTTTAATCTCCATGAATGAGTTCCATCATCTCGAACATTCTATCAAAAACAAAAATAAAAATAAAAATAAAATTCCATCTTTTAAACATACAGAATCTAGACCAAGTAAAACAAGAAGTGGTGCTGTTGTTAATCCACCTCGTTTCCATTCATCTAATGTAACAGCACCATCATTATCATAATCAATTTCTTTCATCATTGCTTCAAGAATCTAAATTATTGAATTATGTTTCGTTTTTTTTTTATTAATTAATTAATTAAAATTTTACCGGTCTTAATTCAGATACATCCCAACCGAGATATTCAGCAACATTCATCATTTGATTAACAATTGAATCAGTTTCCTAAAATATAAAAATAAAAAAAATTTTTTTTTTTTTCTTTTAAGAAAAACAAACTTGTTTATCTAATATTCCATTTCCATCTTCATCATACAACATAAACATAACTATAAAAAATAATTTTTTATTAGAAAAAAAAAAATCAATAAATATTTATAATTGATTTACATTCAAGTTTTTGTTCAGGTGTTCCACCTTCCAGTAATGAAAAATAACAAATAATATCTTTTAAATAAATTCGTGCTGTATTTATATCAATTTGTTGTTGAGATTGTATCATTGCTGCTTGTTGTTGTGCTGTTGGATGATGATGAGGATGAGGATGATGATGATCACGTATTGGTTCAATACCAGATATTTTATTTAATAATTGAGATAGAGATGTTCGAAATACCCATGGATCTTCCGAATTATTAACAGTTGTTACAGCTATGAAAAATACAATATATATATATATATAGCGAATATTGAAGTAATTTGGAATTTATAGTCTTTTTACCATTAGTATGCAATGAATGAATTGAATGAATGGAAGGATTAGATTTTCTTGATGATTGTCGAGAATTTCCTGGTGAATCATGATGTTGATCATGTGAATTACCTCGACGCATAAGTTTCTCTTTACCCATAGAACATACACCTATAGAATATATTCTAAAAGAAAATTTTTAATAATTCAACTAACCTGCTCGTGTTTTTGAATCAGCAATGGCTTCATCAGTAAATTTTTTTGGACGAAAAAATTTATCTGGAAAAAATGAAAAAGTTGATGTTGGTTGTGAACCAGTTGTTAGTGTTGTTGTTGTTGTTGTTGGTAATGTTGTTGTAGCAAGTGGAAGAATACCAATTGCTGATGATGAATCAATTGGTATAACTAATGCAGGTTTTTTAATAAATGATAAAAATAAATGTCGACATAAATCTTCTGGTATATCAGAATTATCAATAAGTAAATCAAGAAATTGTCGAAAACCTTTATAATCAAGTTGCTAATAAAATAAAATGAGAGAGATTAATAGAAAAAAACTAAAAATATGAAAAATTTACCTCATCACATTTATGAGCTAGCCAATCTTGATCTTTTTCAAGTATAGCAACAACATCTTTTACTTTCTTGGGAGCATCTTAATAGATATATAGAATTATTCTCATGAGAAAATTAAATTTATTGATTAACTTACATGAAATATAGTCTTGTAGACGTTGAAATTCGTCAGGTGAAAGTTTATTCCAATCAAATCGATTCATGGATGATGATCATCGGCGGGCAAATTTGTTTCATAGCTCGCTCGATTATCAACTATTACATAGACTGAATAACATATTTCGTTGCAAGAATATTTATATCTCATTCAAATCATCTATAAAAAAAAATGTCGATAAGAAGAGAAAAAAAATCGATATTTTTTTGTTAATATATAACTAATTATTGCACTCAAAAGGTTTTTTTGAGATCGCCTTTCAATGTAATGCATCTGGTGCACTGCTCATCTATTCTTCTCTCTCTCTCTCTCTCTTATGTTGTTGCCATTACTGACTGGTGTCGTCAAATACTAATTTGACGCTCTACATCATCGTATATGACAAGATTCCCGTTGAGAGTCACAGAGCGCACAAAGACAAGAAGGAAGGAAGAAAAAAAAAAAGAGAAAAAAAATGAAGAAGAAAAAAGATAGTCAAAAAAAAAAAGAGGAGTTTATCCCAAAGGAGTAACTTT
This sequence comes from Macrotrachela quadricornifera, assembly GCA_022393335.1. Taxonomy (NCBI): domain Eukaryota; kingdom Metazoa; phylum Rotifera; class Eurotatoria; order Philodinida; family Philodinidae; genus Macrotrachela; species Macrotrachela quadricornifera. The sequence continues at coordinate 83,605 of JAJEKB010019266.1, forward strand.
GACACTTGTCTGTTGTGTCCTTCATATGGCAAAGTTAACTTGAAAAGGCAAATGTTAGTTATATGTTGTTTCTTTATGAATCTCATCTGGGAACCATCAGATTACTTCATTTTGATGGCATCAAATCTTATCAATATCTGGGTGTCGTCATCTAATAATTTGTTGTTATTTGACTGAGGTCACAATTTATGTTGATTATCAAATACGACGAAGAGTAAAAAACAAAAGAAGAAGAAGAAAAAAAAGAATATTAATCATCATAACTTTTCTATAATATAACAAATACTTCCAAATGTTACATCTAATGATTACCAGCAAGAGAATATATGTATATAGATTGGTCAAATATTTAAGTCAGTAAAAAGAAAGGATTGCAAAAATTTTTGTCATATTATCTCGTCTTCATTTTTTTTTTGTTTTGTTGCTTATATGATGCATGTTTATATGTGTATGTGCGTGTGTTACTCTTCACACACACACATATATTTCCTCATCAGTTATTTATTGCTTGAAAGGCAACAGTTTAATTAGAGAACACCCGGCGTGCAAAAGAATAAAAAATAGAGAAGCAAAAACTATTGTTTGCAAAAGAACTATCGTCGAATATTGATTTAGTCGTAGAATGACACATTCTCACCGCACATCTCTTCTTTTATACTAGTTTTTTTTTTCTACTAATAATTCATTTCAATATTTTCTCATCAGTTTTTTTTTCTTTTTCTTTTTCGAATCTCATTTGCATCTGTTAGTTTTGCTTCTACTATTATTATCATTACCAGTCTTTTTGTGCACTATGCACTACTACTATTACTACCACTACTACGACTATTACTACTATCACATCGATATTCTATTAGTGTTTCATTGACAGTCACACATGCGCACAAATAACCAGTCATTCATATAGTCGGTAATAGACTAAAGATTTATATGATAGAATTTGTTTTTCTAATTTCCGTTCGTATTTTGTCTTTCATTAGTGCGAAACATATTGTTGTGTCTACACCTGTTTGGAGTTCTTTTTTTTTCCTATTGAACTACGTGTGTATATATATATATATGCATGTGACGCAATCATTTAAGAAAAGAATAGTAAAAAGAAAAAAGAAGAAGAAGAAGAAGAAAGAAAGAAGCAAAAAAAAATGGCTAACTACCTGAGAATATAAAATAAAGTATTGTTGTTGATTTTGATCTAAATATTATCAAGTAGATGTATTTTATCTTCCTGTTTTTTCGTTCAAGCGTACCAATGTATATGTTTGTATATGTATGTATATATATATAGAGCAGTGACACAACTCGAGTTCGATAATCACGATAATAATGAGGGATGCTGCTTGAGGCTGAAGAAGAACAGCCCGGTTGGACGCTGGCTGGATGAAGAGGAAAAATGTACCGTGTTCTTCTTCTTCTTCTTCGTTTCTTTTACTCGTCGCGTTTTTTTGCACTACTCTTCTTCTAACGCACACATATAAAGAGAACTTCGACTTTCTCTGCCGTCGTTGTTGATGCTGTTACTGTGAGTTTTTCCATCATTTCTTTACCGCTATAAAGAACAGAAACGAAAGAGAGAGAGAGAGAGAGAGGGAGGGGGAAAAGGGAGACACAGAGACAGACAGCAAAGACGATTTTACCCTCTGTCTCTCCCTTTTTTTCTGTTATGTTATTGTTGTTTGTGTGATCCTGATGACGACTGCAACGACAGCGGCAATCTTAGTAATAGTGATGATGTTGATGGTAGTACTCCCCCACACAGATAAACACCAAGAGGTTTTCCTTTTGGGAAAATATTCCCATTGACCTTAAACTATTGTCTCACATTAGAGAATTCGAACGAACGCAATTGTTTTTTTTCTTCTTTTCTATGATCATTCTACCAATGAATTGGCTATTAAAAACAGGAGTTTGTAATAAAAACAATCTGGTGCTTGTGGATCCCAAAGGCATAAACTATTATGATCACATATAGATAGAACAATTTGTTGATCATTCATTGTCTATCTTTTTCTTTCTTTTTTTGTAAATCTAAATCGTTATTAGTCAAAACACGAACAACTGATCAGTATCAATGAGTATTTAATCCAGAGAAAAAAAAATCAACAATAATATTAATGTAAATGTTAATTCACACTTCAAGATAGAATGAATATAGACGAAGTGAAGAGGATAAAAGGAAGTAAAAGAAAAATAAGACAGAATAAAAAAAACAAATAATAAAACAAAACAATAATATAGAATATGTAAAGAACTTAATTCTTAAGTATAATGTTTAATATAAAAATAACAAACTAATTTTTTGATTTTTGTTTTTTTCTTTTCTTCTTACAAATAAATGTTTTCTTGTCACTTGAGTAGATAGAATTACTTGCCCTGTCCAATCGAAGATGATAATTTTGTTGGTGTATAGTTGGCAGAAATAGTAGAAAAAGAGGAAATCATCAATCATTATTAATTTACTTGAGAACTTACACGCCGCATGCTCGTATATATATACTTATTCATTGTTATTGCTATAAAGATTGATTAGTAGCAGTGATTATTTGATTCAGTCGATTCAATTTGTGTGCAAATATCGTCTTCTTTGTCTTCTATCTCAAAGCTGATTTCCGTCTTTAGCTATTCAATAATAATAACAACGACAATACAAGAGTTCAATCGTAATAGAGGAAAAGATGAAATACATGAAAGAAGAGGGTGGTATTTGAGATAGTAGTCCATTATCTAATTTTCTGCTTCATTCACCATCGATTGACTCGTGTGTATGTAAACGCACGGTCTAACATTATTCTTTCCTTTCTCTTTTCAACACTTTGATTGATAGAACAAGAATAAGAACGAACGATAAAATGGTTCTATTTCCAGTTTAGATAAATAACTATCTTCCGACGAAGAAAAGGATATTTTTAACCAAATGTACTATAAATATGTATGCATAAGATATTCTCATTAAATATAAATGATTATATTCCATTAGCCTTGACCGGAACATATACACAAAATAGTTAGATTCTATAATCATGATAATATTTATTCGAATATGAAATATTTTTTCATATATAATAAACATACATAAAAACAAAAACACATTTATATATTAGATAAAGAAGAAAAAGGATATGCATATTTATATGTTGATAGCAGTCAATAGATATCATCGCAAAAAGAATTAAATTACATATATAAGCAATTAACAGAATATATGATTAATAATCGGCATGTATGGATAATAAATAATGATAATCTGACAGAACAATTTTATATTAATTAATAATTTGAAATTTATCACGACGTACAAATATACCACGTTTTTCTTTACATTTAAAATAACTATGTTCATCAAGTGAACCATTATTTTTTCCTAAATAAAAAAAAATAAAAAAAAAAATAATTTTTTTTTTATTTTTAATTAAAAAGAAAAAAATATATTTTATTTACCAACTGGTTCTGTAAGTTCAATTCCAAACCAAGTACCTTCTTTATTAGAAATTTTTCCAATATAACGTATAATACCTGATTTATTAATTATAGAATGACCTGTATTCACAATAACTTGAGAACCAATTAAAATATCTTCAATATCACTTATTACTTCTTTTGATGATGATTTAATAGATTGATTTGATGATGTTAGAGAAGAAGATATTTGTTCATTTGAATTTTTACTTCCATTTTCTTGTTTATTAATATCTAAATTAATTGAATATTTTTTTTTTCTTTTAATTGTGATATTTGTATATGAATATAATATTATACTTGGTGTTAAACTATTTAATTCCGATTGATCTAACGATAATTGTTTCTTAAGATTTTCTCGTCGAGAATTTCTTGGTGTATTGAATATAATCTTTTAAAATAATATAAATAGATTTAGATTTATTAATAAATTCTATTGGGATTTTATTAATAACTTCTTTAGTATTTTTTTTTATATTGGATTGATAAGAAAATTTTGTCGTTTTCCTTCAAATGGTTAGAAAGAGAACGAAACAAATAGTAGTCCGTACGAACTAAGCCTGGAGAATAAAATGAATGTGGAACTGTAAACTATCTGAGCTCCAATAATTTTTCACGCGTCATTTTTGCAATATGGGATCTAGCATTGCCATGCAAAAAATAAATTCTATCCTATTTCTCCTGAAGTTTTGTTACAACTCGGTCTAATTACTAGCAATAGAGATCAGCAGTGATCGTGCAAATAGTTGGAACTGATGTGGTGACAAATCATGTGGTATCTAAACTCCATATTCTCGCGTTTTGTCTAATTTCTGTAGATATACTTCCACTGTAATATGAGAGCACCCAAAACACTGCTAAACACCGTGTAATCAATCTAGGATCTTCTTCGAGAAGCTCCTTTAAGAAATCCATATTCAACTGTAGTGGTCTTCCAGCATGAGCTAAATCATCGAGTTCGAAGTTACCATCCTTGAACCGACATTGTGCTGCATGAATGAAGAGTGCATCCTTTCCTATTGTATGGCATATGTTGCTTCTGTTGTTTTGTGAGTCAGACGGAATTCATGAAGCAGAAATACTCGAAGCTCTCTATGATATATCTTTATTTCTAATTCAAGATCAGCATGTATATCCATAGTTTTATTATTGTTCGAAAGATATTTACACTTCCTTTATATATTCTTAGCATGGAAACTTTTAGTATTTTCTTGACTGTTCACGAAGTTACGAAAAAAAATGACAAAAAATTCTTATCACTCCAATATTAATATTAAACTAGTAGTATGATAGATAAAAAATAATATAGAAACTATATTTAATTTAGTTTTAACGAATTCATTGAAATTGAAAAAAAAATAAAATGATATATAACAAACCACATTTTTCTTTTCAGGTGTAATATTTGGTGCACTTGTTGCTTTTCGAATTATTTGTTGTTTTGCTGAATTTTCTGCTAATAAAACTTCCTAAAGAAAATTTTCATATACATATATATATTTATTATTTTAACTAAATTTTAATTTACTTGTCGTAATCGATCAAGTAATAGAAGTGAATCAATAACTGAAGCATACTGAATATATTTATTAATATAATCTTTTGAAAAATATTCATCATTGATTTTATTTTGTTCTTCAATATTTTGAAGATTTTTTGGTAAATTTGATACTATTTCATAAATAACACTTGTTCGTTGATAATTTTTCTATAGATAAATAAAAATATTATTCATATTAAAGAATATATAAATTCATACATAACCAAGAAAATATTTTAGTGTTTTTCCTGCTCGCCAATCTTCACTTTTATTCATTGTAACAGCAATACGTTTACGTAAAACAATTTCCATATGAACCGGTTGAGAAATTGTTGCAATAATTTTAACAATTAAATAAATAACTGTACCATTAGGTGTGACTTGATTCCTAATATTTAGGGAAAAAAAAATTTTTTTTTTTAATAAAAAGAAAATCTAACAAAGAAATATTACATTGCAGGTGAATCATGAATTGATGGATTCCATTGAGCAGTAGCATGAATCTAAAAAATAGTTTAATAATATTTTAAATCTTTTTTTGTATGTTTGTTTATAAACTTCATCAGATGCATGGTGAATTAATGGTAATTGAAGCATAGTAGTTTTATTTTCTTCAGTTAAGAGAGCTTGAAGACCAGCTATCTCATTCGATATATTCATTTTAATAGGAGCTAATTTTAAATATATAAGTGGACGATGCATTTCAATTGTTATGGGTGGATCCCAAGCAGCTGGAGAACCTGTAAGAAGTTATTTTATAATATTCAATAAACCCAAAATTAGCAGATTTATTTCTGTTTTCTAAGACTAAATACGCCATTTTTTTTCTGGCATTTATTATAAATTAAAAGAAATTCTTTTGGTATATTTTGTTTGATGTGTTAAAAGCTTCATTATTATTAATAAATAAGATATAAAAAAAAAAAGAAATTTAAAATTCTTTTTATGATTTTATATTTTTGATTTGAAAATATTTCTTTTGAAATATAAAAATAGAATTTTATTTTAAATAATTTACCAGGTATTCCACTACCCGATGGTGGAAATACAGCAATATTATGTTCTTCAGCTAAATGTAGGAGTTCTTCAAGTAAAATCTTCTCATTTAAAATATCATTTGGTGTTTTATCTAAATAATAAACAAAAAAATTAATTTTTGATTTTTTTTGAAAAAATATTTTATTATTAACTTATTTGTTGATTTAATATATTTATTTGAGATTCAACATAATGTTTACGTTTTTCAATTAAATTTAACCAATCTTTTTTTAAACATTTTAATTCTTCATCTTGATAGGAATCTAAATGACGTGGTGCATCTAATTTTCTTGTACTAATTGAACCAATTTCAACAGATCGTATAGTATCAATTACTAATGGCATTGGATCAGAACGAGGAAGTATTCGTAATTGTGTTATAAGACGTTTTGATTGGCCCTAAATTAATTTACTCTAATAAAATAATGAAAAAGAAAAAAAACGTTTGATTTTATTGTTTTATATAAAAACCTGTTTTAATTGATAAACACCACCACAAAGAATTTGTTCTCGTTGATCAACTTGAACAGGTTCCCATTGTCCTAATGTATTTAATTCATGAATTTCAATTGAAAATTGTATATGTCTTTTAACATCTTTCCATTGTTTAATTAATTGTTCAACTTCAATATTATGTTGATGAAATTCATCAGTTTTAGTTTTATTATTTATTAATTGTATTTTTGTATCATATTGATTCCAAACTTCAATTGATATAGCACTTTCAAAACATGTTGAAAGAAAATTATCAGTTATTGGAAATGTATATTCCTTTAAATAAAAGAAAATTAGATTAGATTAAATTTAGAAATTATTTTTTTTTTGTCTAATACATTTTCATGATTAAATGAAAATATTTGCGATGATTTTTGTTTATTATCTTCATCAGATGATTTTATTGAATAAATTGTTTGATCTAATTTTGGATTTATAAATGTATATCGACATATTATATTTTCAATATTAGTTTGAGATATATCTCGTATTTCTTTTATTGAAAACTATTTTATAAATAAAATTTTTTTTTTCTATGTTCATATAAAAACAAAAAAGATAACATACCTTAATAGTTAATTCATCATTTATACTATTCAATAATATAGATGAATCATCTATACCTTCATCTTCTAAACTATGTTGACTGATACTAAGATTACTAAGACTTTGTTCATCAATATCAACACTAATACCATCACTCATACTACCACATGTTGTGCTATTGATTTGAAAATCATTCAATTTTTTCATTGATAATGCTCCTGTTTGATCAAGAACAACATGAATTGAGCCACATATCTGTTTAATAAAAAATAAAAATTCAAAACCAAATCTTTTTGATATATAAAAGTATAAATATATTTAAAATTCTTATTTTAAAATCATTATATTAATCTTGAAAATAAACTTCTTACGATCAATATGGTCATAACAAGCATTACTGTCTGAAGCATCTGTCATATTAAATTATTTGTATACATATATAAATATGCATGGATGTAAAATACATTAATCATCATTATATAACGATTAATACTAAAGTTATATTTAGGTTTAATCAAAAGTTCTGATAATTGTTTGGGAAGAAAGGAATAGATTGATTCACATCATAGTTGAGATCAGTATCAAAAACTAAATTTGTCTGTGATCTTATGTATGTGAAGTTTCTATCATAAGATCTGTTTTTTAACTAAGTTTTTTATGTCAATCTTGAATACAACATGGTTTTTGGTTGTAAATCAATTGTTGTTAGTTAAATAAGTCGGTTTTGCACACATTTTTAGCAATAATTGATTATTATACTGATATTTTAAAAATTTCATTTATAATAGATTTTGTAAAGAATTTAATTGTTTTTATAATGCTAACAAAAAGTTCTGATTAAAGTAATTCACCTCTCTTATTTCACGCTATTATCAGAACTTTTGATTAACCCTAAGTATTATGATCTTCATTGTTGTTATTATAAGTAAAAAGATAAAAACATAAGTGCTCTTAGCATTAGTTGAAGCGTTCATTAACAAAATTTCAATATATTGAAAATATCTTGATACGATATCTTCAAAGTTTATCTATATGCATATAGCAACTGATAGTAAAAGTCAACAAATAATTCTCATATTAATATTAGTTTTTTTCTTGAAATCCTATTGCATTTTATTTTTCTTCTTATATCATCAAAATTGCATTAGTTTTTGGGGAGTAAATCGACAATTTTGCAATAAACTTCAATAAAAAAATTCCTTTTATTTAAATTAATCTTAACCATAGAATGACTAGTAGATATTATTTTATTTAAAAAAGACGTGCTATTTAGGGTAGATAGGAGAAGAAAATCATCTCTCTTTTCATTCTGTACAGATACAATTGTAAATGACGATCGTAATTTTCTATAATTTATTCACTTCCGAATGATTTCAGCTGATATTTATAAATGAGAACAACTTTAAGAAATATAAAGAAATATATATTGGATAGTAAATGTTTGTATATTTGATTATCATTCTAATTCATAATTTATGTTAATTGTACTAGTATACTAAAAGATCAGTGCGGATAAAATCATTTCCTTCCCATAATATATTTCGGTTTTTTTCTGTTTGGATCGAGTCAACAATGATCGTTAGAACCTATTTTTGATGCTGCTGTAGGAATGGAAAATAAGGACGCTGGTCAAAAAATTGAGCTTCATAGGGACTTGACTTTAACAGAAAAATTCAAAATCTTTTAGGAGGGTTTAAACAGCTTTATCAATTCTCAACCTTTGTTCTAATTTTTTTCATATCATTTTTAATTGTTCCATATTGTTATGCTGACCAAAGGTCGACTAGTTTTTCAGAACAATTTTTCAATTCCATCCGATTGATAAAACATGTCGGATGACATTGATATCTACTAGAGACCATCACAAGGCAAGCTAAATTTTGTATTAGTCCTTGAATTAAAGATCTTTTATTTTTAATCCGGATTTTTATCTTGTGGACAGCTATGCTGAATGTCATTAAAAGCTAATAACATTTATATCACACTCATTGCATATCATAATGAGAACTTTTACGTTTTTCGATTGAGTGTTATTTGTCTTCTACTAATGATGTAGAAGCAGAAAAAAAGGAAATATGAATTAAATGCTTTAAATATATACATACAGATGTAGGACATTGTAGAATCTATTTTTGCTGATCTCGATTAAAATTTTTTCTGGTTTTCGTCTCAGTTAAACGATTCGATTGGTTTCAGTTTCGATATTGATTCGTTCCAGCTTTAGTTAAAACATTTTATTCGAACATATGTTAGTCAATTCAACTTTGAGTACGTAGAATAAGAAGATTTAATCAAAAGTTTTTTTTATCATGTTAAAGCCAATCTTTATTAATGGGTATTAGGTTTCACTTATCTTCTCAATGTATTTTTTTCGTATGTTAGAAGTCTTGAATTACAGTGGAAATTGAAAGAAAGATGCAGTCCTACTTCTGCTTCTAGAAAAAAACTTTTATCGTTGATATAATTCAAATAACCTAACTTTTTATGTGTACAGGACAATTATCATACTATTTGAGATCAGATGTCAAAGTTTAATCATTAGAAATACTCTGCACAATTTGTACATTCATTGAATTATGTTTCTTGACCTAAACTCAATAGAACAACTCATTAAAAATATAATGATAAATTATAATTGGATTATATCATTGTGACGAGTTGTTCTAATGCCACTTTTTCATTCGTTATGTTATATGACTCACAAAATTCTCTTGAGACTCATAGTTTTTGGAAGTATACGAAGTCCCTACAAGTAACCATCAATCAGTGTTGTTACTTCAAGAGACGATTTGAAGGCATCAAAAATCAGAATCTGTGAAACTATAATTGATATTTTCACAACTAGCTCTGTAATAATTTATCGTAAGATTACGCTTAAATTTCTAAAGTCATTTATTTATTTATTCTCAACAACTTATCAAATTTTTTAAATATAGACAAGTATAATAACAAAAGTTAACTATTCATACTAGAAATAACAAGACAATGTGAAAGAATGTTGAGAATATTATCAAAACAATTTTATATATAATCTGTTTCACGTACTCAAAAACCTATACAAGTCATGGAAAAACCTCAATTCTTAGGAATAAAATCAAGACTCAACATTAGACATTCATTACGATTATCAATAAAACTAACTGATTTGTAGATCCTTAATCAAAACAGAATAATATATACTAAATGTGTAGTCAGATTGCTAATAAAGATCAATGATCGGGATTGAGATTACGTTCCAGTTTCATATCTATAAATTCTCAGGATAAAAGAAAGTGTCCTATAATGATCTCTGATAAATAGGTACATCTTTTATCGAGAATTTCGAAAAAAAAATACATTTTTTAAATCATCTAATTTTGAATAGATTATTTTTTTGTTATTAAACTTTATATCTCGTCCATTACTAGATGCAAAAATAAAAATATGTTCGAGAAGAAAACATTATCTATTCTATTAAAAATTATTTCCGAATTATTATATGATCATTTATTACCTCTCCTTGTGTATTAATAATTGGTACAATATAATCAAGTTTTGAATTATAAAATAAAGATTTTAAATAAATATTTGCAATTCCAATAAGATTTTCAGTTTTTTCATCATAAAATGGATTATGTCGTTTTAATTCTTTTTCTAATAAATCAATCTAAATCAAAACAAAAAAGAAATTTTTATCTTTTATAACTAGGGATTGAACAGTTCAGTTCCTATTTATAACAAAAAAACTGAAATATATTCATACTTTATTTTCCGATATTTGCCATTTATGATAAATATCTTTCATATGATTTAATTTATATTCAAATTTTTCTATATTCCATATTTGTGTAAATGATTGTTCTTGTGTAACTTGAATAGCTAATTCACATAAATTATTAATAGTCTTAAAAATAATAAAAATATATTTAAAAATTTAATTAAAAATAAATTGAATGAATATACATGTTCATTTGGTTTTAAATATGAAATTGGTATTTGTAAAATTATTTTATAAATTATTTTTTGTTGCATTTCATTTGATATTATATTTGCTTCGATTACAAGTGAATTAATACGTATATATTCTTGATTAAGTTGAGAAAAAAAATTTTCAGATATTTCATGTTCATTAGAAAGTTTATCGGATAAACGACATTGTGTATATGATGAATCAAAATTATCATTTTTAAAATTTAATATTGATGAAGAATTATTTAAACGTGTTAATTGTAATTTAAGATATTCAATTTCTTTTTCATATATATTACATATGTCTAGATAAAATAAAATAAAGTTATAATTAAAATAAATTTTTTTTTACAACTACTTTCATTTAAATTTGTTGGTAATTGATTTTGTGTATCGTGAACTAATGAAGTCATTATTATATAAGAATAAAATAAACGATTATAGTTTGATTTAATATATAATCAATAATAGAAAAATAAATTTTAATGATTTTTATGCGATTTACGTGATGCACTTTTTGTTAGTTAGGTACTATTGTTCGAATAAATATGTAATTGTTGAGTTTCACTGCTTATCAATATTTCATAACAGATGAAAACGACAAAAAAAAAATCTTATCATCATTCGTTTTTTCGTAATAGTAATAAAGGTTGGCCTATCGAATTAACCAATAAAATGAAATTTTTTAAAATGATTCATGCCGTTTTTTTTTCATCTCACGGTTACTTTTAGATTATTTTTTTTATTTTTTCTTTTTCTATAATTGTTTTACGTTTTTTTTTAAATCATACGACTGTTGACTTAAATTTAATGTCTCTATATTACATTGCATAAGAGAATGACGACTGGTGAATTTACAGTACGTGCACTTTATGATTTTGCTGCTGAAGCATCATCTGAACTTAGTTTCAATGCAGGAGACATTCTTATAATAACTTCAACAACAGACGGAGAAGGATGGTGGTAAGAAAAAAAAAATTTCGTTTATTTAAATAAATTTTTATTAAAAATAAAAATAAAAAAAAGGTATGCTCAAAATTCTGCTGGAGAAAATGGTGCTATTCCAGCAAATTATGTTGAAGCAATCGATTATACACAAGAACAAACACAAGATTTAACAGCATTTCCAAATACATATTATCCTTATACACAACAGGATGGGAACAATACTGATAATGATAATACTCAAATAAATTATGAACCACTACCAGAGCAACAACATTATCTGCCTCCTACTTTAGATAATAATCTATCAACAAATGAACCAATTCCACCATCACCTAATCAACCAATTGTAAGTTATTTATTATTCTAAAATTCTCTTTATTGCTATTTTTCATAGCAATCAAATGAACAAGAAATTATTTCTAATAATTCTTTTAATTCATTATCATCATCATCAACAACAAATCAATATTCCTCACAGGCAATACCTATAGTACCTAATACATCTGATCAATATGTAACAGTAGTAGATGCATCACCACCACCAGATTCAGTTCCAATGACAATTGTGAATCCTTTGGCAACAAGAAATACAATAAGTGAACAACCAGGTGCTTGGTATTTTGATGATACAGAAGACTTCACACCTATTGTACCAGCAATCCAACAATTTCCACCTAATACAATGCCTTCATATGAATATCCACAGACAACATCTATGCAACATCAACAACAAATATCATCATTAGATAATTTTGGATATCCACAAACAACATCTTTTCAACATCAACAACAAATATCATCATTGGATAATTTTACATATCCATCAACATCACATGATTCTAATTATGATGTACCAACACCATTATTAAATTATCGTTCAAATGAATCGAATACCGTACAATCTGTACCAACTTTATCACCACCAGCGACAGTTAATTCTACTTCAAATAATTCTCCGATAACTACACCATCACCTAAATTACCTCCGGATAATACTTCACATTCACCAACAAATAAAGAAAAAAAAGATAAAACGAAATTTTTTACATTGAAACGTTCAAAAGCAAAAGCTGAATCAGAAAAACGACTTTCACTCAGTGAATCTAATTTAGAGGTTAGCATTAGATAAATAATAGCAAAATATATAATTACTATTAATTATTTTTTTATATATAATATTAAGTTTTTATACAGGAAAAACATCTTTTTGTTTGTTTTAGACATCAATACAAGGAGCAAAAGGCGACAGTGACTCCGATGATCCTAATGAATCAGGACGACATAATACAGTAAGAAATAATTTCTTTTATTTTATTTCTTCAATTCTTTAATTTTATTTTATTTTAAAAATTAAAATAGAAAAAATTCATAATGTAAGTCAATCTTTTAAATAAATAAAATATATTATTAGAAATATCACTAATAAAGTTCGTTGATAAATATTGAATTCTTATCTTACTTCTTTTTATCTTATATACTGAAACGCACTTTTTTGTCTTATAGTTGTGCTTATATTAACATCCGTTTATTTACTTTGTTTCTTTTTTTTGTCATCGTAAAAGAAATATTATTTTATTTTAGTTAACAAGTAAACAATCTAATGGAGGAACTGATAATAAAGCAGCACCAAAAGCAAGGTACATAAAAATATTATAAATATAACATTATTTTATATCTAATTTAGATTTTTTGATAAACATGGTTTAGATAATTATTTATTGAATGGATGTAAATCTAAATCAGATGAACATGTTGAAATAGCTGTAAGAAATATAAATAAATAATTTTTATTAAAATTCTTTTTTTTTTTATTTCTAAAGTACGATGAACGACAAGGTGGTGTTTATTGGTCATATAATTCTAAAATGCCACCGTTTACTTGTAAAGTTGAAGAACCATCAAAAGGAACAAAATTTATTGGTTTAAAATCTTATATAGAATATAAAATTCATCCAGATGTAATTAAAATAATAAATTTGAAAAATAAAATTATTTATTAATTATATTTAGATTCGTGGAAGTCGAGTTGTTAGTAGACGTTATAAACAATTTGATTGGTTACATGAACAACTTGCTAATAAATATCGTTTTATTTGTATTCCACCATTACCTGGAAAACAGATAGCTGGTAAAAAGTTTTTTTTTTCCTATTTTTTAATAAAAGATATTTAAAAAAACAAATTTTTTTTTAATTAGGACGATATGAAGAAGAATTTATTGAAGGACGTCGACGACAACTTGAACTATGGCTTAATCGTATTTGTCATCATCCAGTACTTTGTGCTTCATTTCCAGTACAACATTTTGTAACATGTGAACTTACAGAAAAAAATAATAAAGTATAAAATAAAAAAATTTCTTTAATAAAAATTTCTTTTTTTTTCTTTCTATAGGATTGGAAAGCAGGAAAACGTAAAATTGAAAAAGATGAATTACGTGAAGCATCATGGCTTCATTGTGTTAATTTTACAAGTTCAAATTTAGATGATACACAAATGTATTTCTATCTAATTAATTTCTTTTCGAAATTATTTTTTTCTTTTCTTATATTTATTTAGTGCAGCACAAATTGATACATTTGCTCAACAACAACCAGGTCTTGAAACACATTTAAAAAATCTTTATCAAGTTTTAACAAAATATCAAGAAAAACATACGGAAGTTTATGAACGTGATATAAAACGTATTGGAGAACTTTTTTCTAACCTTTATACAGTTCTACAAACTGATGTAACTACAGCTGGTATATTTATCATATTAAAATCATTTTATTATAAATAAAAAATACTTTTTCATTTTATTTTAGGAAATCAAGACCTTTCAAATTCAGTATCAAAAACGAGTAATGCATATAATGCAATAGCTATGTTATATAAAACGAAAGTAATAATATGTCAATGGTTTTTCTTCTGCCATAAGGAATTTTTTTTGATTTATTGTTAAAAAAGAAAAGTATGATGATATTACAGAAGTTTTTTTTGTGAAAAATTTGTGCATATGAACATCAAAGCGAACTTTCATCTCCCAACTTTATCTTTTGTAGTGTAATTTTTATTAAAAGTATAATAGATTTCAATATATGCCGTACAGCACGATTAATATTGCATAACATGCATCGGTTATTTTTTGTTTCCTACTTTGAGTTATAGGTAGATCATACGTGATAATCTTGGGATTAGGAAGGAAAGGAGGAAGATCGCGCGACAGTTAAGATTGAAGTATTCAAAATTATTTTCGCATCAGATCTGATACTAACATATTTTTTGTAATCTAAAATGTAATAATTCGTAGCAATTCTCCATTGAAGGCAGAGCAAGCCAGTGACAACTATTAGAAAATGAAACCCTACAGAATGAAGAAAGTAATAAAATTGGCATAAAAAAAGAAAAATCAGAGATATTTTTAAGTCGAGTACTTTCATATAGTTGACTTTCGTCCTCGCTCAAAACATCTCTGAAAGTATCTCAAAGAAATATTTTATTAATTAAAAAAAATCATATCGATTTTGCTGACTTCTATTAAGTAGTTTTCAATTATTGAGGAGATTGAATATACATTGCTCTTATTTATGTAATATTTTAAATTCGTTAGTTCGCCAATAAATTCTTTAAGTTACGGCACACACAACTCCATTTTAAAGAAAAATATTATTGAATTTTATGGAAAGAATATAGCATTTCGCTTCATACGTGTTATAATATACTGAGATCAATATTTTTTTGTTCATCATAATATATATATAAATAACATTTAGAATAGAAATATTCTTATCGTTGCGCATTTTTTTGTTTTATTTTTAGGTAGATTTTTCTAGGGTTGTAAAGTATTTATATTCTTTTATTTTAGGCAAGTGAAGATGTTCGAGATTTTAATGAACGTATTCAAGAATATATTGGTCTTATAACTGGTTTTCCAATGATATTCAATATTCAACGAGTAAATAAATAAAATAAAATATCTTTCTTATAAATATAAATAAATCATATTAGAGTGCAGCAGAATTTATGCGAACTGTACAACAACGTGGTCCATCAGCAACAACAGATTATAATAGTGTAATACATCGTAGTCAAGTTCTTAATCATGTTGTATTAGCTGAAATAAATTATTTTCAAAAAGAAAAAGTTAATGATTTAAATTTATATATGAAATCCCTTTTAAATGAACAAATACAATTTTATGAAAAAGTATTATTAACTTTTAAAAGAATTTTTATTTAATTGACAATGTTTCTTTTTATTAATTTATAGATTACATCAGAATTACGTGAAGCAGCAGCAACATTCAATTAAATAAATGTGATAGCAACTAATGATTGATAATAATTTTATTTTTAATGATTTTCCATTTTTTTTTGTGTGATTAATTATTTGTGAATATTTAATTTTTTCGTATCTATCTTTTATTAATAAAAAAAAATCACATGAAAAACAATTTTTTATAATCGGTTTAGAAAACCAGGTGAATGATTACGAGAATTTCCAAATGATGTTGATAGTGATGTACTTATCATCATTGATTGTAAGATGCCATTACTATCATCGATACTATATTGCTAAAAAACATTTATTTAAATATTCAACATAACTGATATACAAATGAATATGAGATTATTAAGTATATTAAATGATATTTTTCATTTATTTTAAAAATAAGAAAATATCTTTTATTATTATTTAGTCTTAACTTACATGATTATCTTCGAAAATTTTAGTAATTAAATCATCATTTTCATCTTAATAATCATTATAAATTGATCGAATAAATATAGATGAACGTTTTAATAAGTAAGAATCAAATGGAAAATAAGAATGAAGAATATTTGATGGTCTTATTCCTGAATGATTATTATTTATTGTAAATATTTCTGTTAATGAATATCGATTATTTGTTTCAATAATTGAATAACAAAAAGCAATTTGATAATTTCTATATAAATCAAAAAAATTAAATTGGAAAAAAATTATATTTTTTTTTTGTATTACCTTGCTAATTGAGCAAATCGAAGAATAATAGCAGGTAAACAATATTTAAGTGGATTTAATTCCGATGAAATGATATGATCAAGTCGCCATTGTAATACTGTTGCAATACCTATAAATAAAAAAAAATTTTAAAGTAAAAAAAAACACAAATGAAGCTTCTCTTTTTGACCATCAGTTAATCGAGCTATTTCATGATGTCGATAAATAAATATATAAAAAACTGCTTGGCATATAGCATAAAAAGGTAAATGTCGATTTGGATTTGAATTACTATTATATGTTTCTGTTGTACTTATGTATACATGTAACCAATCAACCATTGATTGTGTTATTGTTAATACAGATCTAAATAATAAATCAATAGAATAATAATTTACAAGAATAATAGGTTTTATTTTTGTTTTACTTAATTGTTATATATTTAGCTCGAGCGATTAAACTGCATAAATAAAAAATAGCTGATTGTCGAAATATCATTGAAACTGATGGTGATATAAATGTTTTCCAGCAATTATTTATAAATTCATCACTAAAATCCTATTATATGAATTGAAAACCATTAATTTTATTTCATACTGATCATTAGAACTAGATTTAATTCTCATGAATGAATGATCTGATATTAGGATTGATAGATCATAGAGTTCAAATGATTTTCACAAATATTAAATAAAGAAAATATGTTGATGAATATTTCGAATATCAGTGTCTTAACTACTCTTATTTAAACTTAAAAAAAGAGAGAAAATATCAAACTTTTATTTGGAAGTTATTTTCTACTTTTATCATATTACCAAAATAATTCGTTTTTTGAAAGAGGAATTAAGCCTCCCTCACTCGAAAAAAATCAAATTTTTCGATTTTGTAATTTATAGTGTGTTAAATTGAGGAAAACGTCTGCTATCAAACATACTATAGTTTATTTATTTTATGATGAATTCTATGAATATTATAAAACATTTTCTGAAACCTTATATGCTACTGAATAATGTTGTATTGTATGGGTAATTATTATTAATTTGACAGTGAACACGACACAATTGTATAAAATCGACAAAATTTCTCACCATTTGACTTTGTATGCATCAATTCAATTCATTTTTATTAATAATCTATGATAAAGTTTTTTGTTCGAATGTTTTCAAATTTCTTCACTAATTTAAACGTCTAGAGAGTTATCGTTAGTTTCAAAACGAAGAGAATGATCAGCTCTATAACTTATCAGAGCTGAGTTTTTGATTTTTAGGTCTAATGACACTTATTGTCCTCTAGATATTCATCTGATCGATCGATTGTTATTTCCAATAATTTACTAATACAATAGCAGTACCAAATTTAATAAAACTGATTAGACAATATCTATTATCTTTTTTTGATTTTTTAACAACAAAGTTGAGAGTTATATAAATTCATACTACTTCGAATCAATATTTCGAAGAGCAAATGTGTCAAGCAGAACCAAAAACTATGAAATATTCGCTACGTCCAATGTATTTATTGTTTTACACGTTGCTAATAAAAACAATGGATATGCAATACATTTTGTGTTTTTTTTGCTTGAAAAATTTTTTTCAAATTAAATCAACACTAATATTAATAGACGATATACTATAGAATTCAATCTCTGTTACTCATTTATTTTTTAGATTCTATCACAAATCTCAATTCGTATTATTTTGATTATTTAAACAAAATATACGGAAACATTTTAGTTCGAAATATTATTCAGAACGTTGTTTTCGATGGCATTGTATTATGACATGTACTTAAAATGTGCTATGACATCATTTGCACTTCTTGTACCTCTAATCTTCCCATCACGTCATATATACGTATTCCATCTATATCTTATTTCATTCTTATAACATACATAAGTGCATGTGACCTCTTTTTTCGCTAGATACTTGACTACATATATTTCGTGTTAATACAATATAGAGAGATGTGTATATTTTCATATTAACATATGTATGGTTTATATCAGTTATATATACATCAATATTCAAGTTTCATCCAATTTGACTCCTTATTTGATCAATAGATTCGTGTTTAGTTTAGTTTCACTGTCTGTTTTGAATTTTATTTCAGTGAATACATTTAAATATTTTTTCTCGTAAGACAAATACATTTTTACTTTTGCTTTAAGTTAATCATTGATTATATTCGCTCCGAAAGGTTTTTACTTCATCTCTTCCTGAAATACTTCCATTTTGAATATGATTTTTAAAAGATTCTTACTAATATTCCATAATTAAACTTACCGTATGAAAACTACAAATATAAAATAGAAGAAATTGTACATGAGATGAATCATGTGTTGGTAAAAGAATTTTATTAAAAACTTTTAAGAAATCTGTAAATAAATCTTTTGCTTGTTCATAGTTTAAAATATCTAAGAACAAAAAAAACAATATTTAAAATTTTTAATTTTCTTTTTAAATGTAAATCATTTACCATTTTTAAGCGATATATTTTTAATATATTCGAATAAAATAAACATAAGACAATCAAGTTTATCAGTTTGAGAATGTTTCATTACATTATTATTCTCATTTGTATTATATTGTTCAATTTCAGATATAAGTCCATCATCTCCGTGAAATATATCATATCGTGATATATGAACCTTTAATTTAAAAATATTAGTGTTTTTTTTGTTTTGAAATTTTATTATATTTACATCAATACGAATTAGTTTTAAAAGAATTATTTGAAAAATGTATGTTCTGTCAATTGATAAGTATGATAATAATCGAAGTAAACTTTTTATATATATCATCTGAATATTAACATTTTTTATCATAAATGGAAAATGTTCTTCAATTGTAGAAGATAAAAAATTTAAAACTCTAAAATAATTAAATTTAAATATTTATTTTCTTTATATTAGAATATACGATGGGGCAATAACAATAAGTTGTTGTAATGTTTCATGTGCAAAATCATGTATTAGAAAATGATCTGTAGAATTTTCTAGAATAAAAAAAAAATAATAATAAAAATAGGATTAGATAAAAATTTTAAAAAATTTAAACCAGGTATAGCAAAAAGTGTGAATAAAAAACTAAGATAACGTTGTATATGTTTTGTATTAGATGAAATAAGTGTTATTTGAAATAATCGAAATGTATCAAGAACAATTTTTGATTGTTTTGTCCAATCAATTTGTAACTAAATGAAAAAATAATAATTATTATTTTTAGTAATAAAAATTCGATAGAAATACTTGAAGAAAATCAAGAAATTCTTCATTTATATTTTCAAATAAATCAACATTATCACATAATTCATTTAATAATTGAATTAAACAATTTTCCTAAAAAATTTTCATATATATTTATATTATAAAATATTTTTATTTTCTTTTACATTTATTTGATTTTCTTTAATAGTTGTTATTAAATGATTATATAAATATTTTTCACCCTTGAACAAAAAAGAACTAATGAAATATTATTTATTTTTAATAAACATACTCGATTAAATTGATCAAATGCGTCTTTAATTTGATCAATTATAATTATCTCTAACATATTAAATACTTTACTTTTTATTTTATCTAAAATGATTAATTATTATTATTGAAATTGAAATATTCCTTGAGATAAATTATAAAGATTTAAATAATTTTGTATTTTATTTATGCGAATTTATAGAAAAAGAAATGAATTTATAGAATTTTATTTAATAAGAATTGTTAATATTGATTGTATTATAATAATTGAAGTTTAATAATTTTGATACAGAATGAATCATTTGAAAAATACCCAATTTTTTCAATGAAAGAAATAATCTATTCTCTTTCTCATAGAGAACAGTATGACAAATATAAATTGTCTATTTGCTTATGTGTTCACACTTTCCTAATTGACTGGCGATCAATGCAAGAACAAAATGAATAATTGTCTTAAAAACTTGATTAAAAATTAATTGAGGGTGAGGAATTCGAATTCAAGGATAATTTTTTTATTATTTCAATATTGAAAAAGTTTTAATTATAATTTGCTGACAGTTCAGAAACAAGGTTTCTAGGAGAAACAGTTGAAGAAGTCTTTAGACGAACGCTACTTGTTTTTACTGAAATTTTAAATATTTATGAGATTTTCTCTGCCTGTCCTTTTAAAAAAAAAAGATATATTTCCATTAGAAAAGTCATAATCAAGTTAAATAATCTAAAAACAAGTGATTTTTTTTTGACTACTGATAATAGTGATGGTTAATACCTCTTTAGGAAACAGTTTATACAAATCTACTCGATTTTTCTTCATGTATATATACTATTGATAAAATTTTATTGCTATTTAACATCATATAGATAATCTTGATGAATGATATTATGGTAATGCTATAGAATACTTCGACTATTTTTCATTAACAGTTACTCAGCAAAAAAAATGATATATTCTTGACAATTTATAACTATTGAAAATATTTACTGACTATTTTTCATGTTGATAATTATCTTTTTAATATTTTTATAGCCATCTTTTTTTTTCGTGAGTTTTATCATGAAGTCTTTTTTTTATTGAACATTTTGAAATGTTTTATAAATCTTTATTTTATAGATTGAATTTTTTTATTTGTTTAAAAGAATGTATAAAGTTTCAATGCATGTGAGTCTATTTTTCTTAAATGAATTTCATTATTATTACATAAAAAAGTACAATTTTTATTTTGTCATTAGTAATTCTATTGTTAATGTATGATATAATATAAAATTTGATCGAATATTTCTCTCTCAATTTTCTTTTGAATCTATAGATGGTTCATCGTTGAAATTATTTATTAGTTTTGTTTCCTGTTGAATCATATAAATGCACTTAGAAACGTAGCTTTTTCAAAGGAGATGCTTTTTTATGAAATGTTTCGTTTTATAAATAAATTTTTTGGAGACATCAAGAATACATTTCATTAATTGCCCTTCTTAAAGGAAATCCAAAAACAGATAGTTCTTACTGAGAATTCCTTTACATTGCAGAATCATTCTTAAGATAATATATAAGTAGATGATCTTTTTGTTGAGAAAATTATACCATCTCTATCAAAAGATTCTTTTATTCAGTGAGGTTAGATATAATTTATCAAACTTATCTTTGTATTTTCAATTTAGTAAACATTGTTAGAACTTCTTTGAACTTAGCATGATCCTATTAATAAATTATTTTTTTTCTCAAGATTTATTTCAACTTTCTCAATCGAAATTTTTTTAAATGCACATAAAACTAAATCACTTTTTTATTGATCGTTTTGATGATTTTAATGGTTTTTTAATTCTCTGTAATTGTATTTATTTTTTCAAATATCGATAATTCTTGCAAAATTTTATAATAAAATAACAAAGAAATATAATTATAGTTGTTATATATTACTGATAATAATAACGCATAAGAATCTTACCAGAGTACGCAAGAATATTTTCTCTTTTGCAATAAAAAGAATCAGACCAGAACTGAAGAACGCAAGATTCTTGTCTGGTCAAGCATTTCTTGTCTCAGCAAACAAGATTTTGTCTATAAGAATATCACAAGAATGTCAAGATCTGATTTTTCAGATAAGAATCTTCGCTGATAACCAAGATAATCAAGAATCTGGAAAGGTGAAAGGCAAGATTGTTGACTAGTGATTTTATGTGACCAAGAACACTTACCTGAACATAAGTTTCATTGGACATTTCACCTATCTGTTGACAAATATCTGATAGATTTATCATTTTTGACATTATTATTAGTTGAACATAAGTTTTTTTGAACAACAATTATAGTAGCTATTATTAAAAAGTTCTGTCGAAATAAGATGAAATAGTGATGATGAATAAATCACGAATGAACCTTTCTTAATAGGAATCGTTCAAGAAATAGTTACCCTTCAATGTTGATCATTGTTCATAAATTGAATAAAATGTATAAATATTCATTTTAATAACAGAACGATATTTTCCAAATAGTACAATGTTATTTACTTTGCTCCTTCTTCAACTAATGATTTTGACAGAATTATTGTAATAAACTCTCGATATCGATCAAAATGAAAAGTACTACAATAGATAATGAAGAAAAAAATTCAAAATAAATGTATTCAGAAAATTAAACGCCATGTCGTATCTTATAAATATATTGCATTTACTGTCTTTAAAAATGCAACTATAATACGTAGCTTGATAGCAACAATCGAAGAGACTAATATTATGAGAGCACACTAAAAGCTTAAATAAATACGATCCATTTGCGATTAGTTATGGTGTATAAAATAAATAATTTACCATGGAGGTACGAGTATATATCTTCTTAAAGTTAGTAGATGATTTACTTTGCAATGCTGTCGAATCTATTAGTCTTCTTTTAGTGTATTACAATACGTGTTTGCTTAGCAGATAAATGAACTGCATGTTCTGCTTGTCCAAGAAGTTTTCTAAATTAGATTGAGTTATTTGTTATTTTCTTTTCATTGTCCCTTTATTGAAAGCTCACATAGCATCAATACACAAACCAAAAATTAACAATAAAGAATGAATGTAGATGGCATTTAATTAAAACAAAGCGACACACAGTTTATATCATATTATAAAAAAACAATGTGTCAACGTCCATCATATAAAATAATATCAATAACGTGCAACACAAACGCCTATAAGCCACTATCGTTTTTGCACATAATTAAGACTCTCGTCGATTTCGAGAGATCATATTTTCTGCCACAAATGCTTTCAAGGAAAGTATAGACAGTTTCTGAAGCATGTACAGGATTTCCGGAAAGTCATTTACTAGACGTTTCTTCGTATACCTTCGCTATTTCATTTAACTTCATCGAAATTGTTGTTTTTTAACTATAGGTAAGTATACTGAGTTCTAATTTATCATAACGATCTTCGATACTATCATGCGAAATCGTCTTCTTACATCGAAATACAAAACATTTCTTTTCATTCCCAGCTGCAATTCATTAAAATTAAGTAAGGTCTTTTAATTTTTATTGTCATATGGTTAAATAAAGCTTTTCGGTTTCTATGAGAATATGTATATTGAAAAATTTTAAAACTTTTTCTTCCAAGCAAAATTGACAGAAAACTACTAGAGATAGTCGAAATAATTAAAGAAAAGAACTACACATGATGTTTTCCTGAACATATGAAAAAACGTAAAATTTTTGTATATCAATTCGAGGAGAATGCTTCCAAATATTAGTATTGAAGGTCGTTAGAATAAATGAAAACTAAACGTATCCATCTATAATTAGAAAAAGAATTCTATACAAAACGAATGAAATCGCAAAGATATAGGAAAAACCTTTTGTCAAATCATATTCAAGACGACCTATGTACTTACTTAAGCCTTGCACAACTTCTAATAAAATTCCTTTCGATCTGATAAGCGCAACTTGGATAATTGAAAAGAAACATTCCCGATTGAAGATATTAATTTTCTATTAAACCTCAAAGAGCGCAACATCCTGCTCAATGACATTTAGCAAAACGAATTCCACAAAAAAAATGAATCCGATTCATCAAAAAATTTCAATGTACAAAATTAGAAGAATATTTAATCCTCTTATAAAAATACATTGCGGGTATTGCCACCTTCTTAGTCAACAATTATATTCGTTCCTTCAATAACGCGTTGTTTTTGACCATTTCTTCGATGCGCTGCTTTAGACTAAAATTGATTTTATACGGCGTGAGCTCCAAGACGGTGACTGTCTGTTTTCAAAAAGTGAGTCCATAGGTAATTAACAAGAAAATCGATACGATTCATATTACTTTGTTTTGTTCTAAAGCAGCAGCTAAATGTTGTGCTCCTTCATCACTGAATTCATTGCTCCCGAGGTTCAACGTGGTAAGTGTCTGTAAAATAGGAAATGCATAGGCGAATACGCAGAAGATTGATGTAACTTCTATTACGTTGTTTTTTTGTAAAGCAGCGGCTAAATGTTGTACTCCTTGCGTACCAATATGATTGAACTCGAGGTTCAATGTGGTGAGTATCTGTATAAATAGTGAGTGCATAGGCGAATAAACAGAAGATAGATGTCATTCATAGTACTTTGTTTTGTTCTAAAGCAGCGGCTAAATGTTGTACTCCTTCGTCACCGATTCCATTGTCCCTGATGTTCAATGTGGTGAGTGTCTGTGTAAAGAAGTGAGCGGATAGATGAATAAGAAGAAGATTGATGTGATTCATATTACTTTGTTTTTTTGTAAAGCAGCAGCTAAATGTTGTGCTCCTTGTGGACCGATTTGATTAAACTCGACGTTCAATGTGGTGAGTATCTGTGTAGAAGAGTGAGTGCATAGGCGAATACGGAAAAGATAGATGTGATTTATACAGCACCCGCGCGAGCGGGGGAATGAGAGAGTGTACACCCCCTCAATAATTGGAAATTTTTCGTTTTTTTCAGCGACGAGAGCAGATTTGGAACAAATTTTGTGTTTTTTTAAAGAAATTTTGCTTGAAATACTCTTTTACACCTCGCAAAAAATTTTATATCCTTTCAAAACCCGCTACATCCCACCCCCGATCTTAGATCCTTCGCGCGGGCACTGGATTTATATTACTTCGTTATGTTCTAATGCAGTGGCTAAATGTTGTGCTCCTTGTTGACCGATTCGATTGTTCCCGATGCTCAATGTGG